>WNWK01011895.1:0-11990 GCA_009830355.1 Cherax destructor | reverse complement strand
GAGGTATTGGGTAGATGGTGGGAATATTTTGAGGAACTTTTAAATGTCGATGAAAAAAGGGAGGCGGTAATTTCATGTACTGGCCAGGGAGGTACAACATCGTTTAGGAGTGAAGAAGAGCAGGATGTGAGTGTGGGGGAGGTGCGTGAGGCATTACGTAGAATGAAAGGGGGTAAAGCAGCTGGAACTGACGGGATCATGACAGAAATGTTAAAAGCAGGGGGGGGATATAGTGCGTGTCGTAAGAGGCGACTAAAATGCCGGGAGCAAGGGGCTAGTAACCCCTTCTCCTGTATATATTACTAAATGTAAAAGGAGAAACTTTCGTTTTTCCTTTTGGGCCACCCTGCCTCAGTGGGAAACGGCCGACGTGTTGAAAGAAGAAGAAATGTATGAAAGAGGGGAAGGTACCTAGGGATTGGCAGAGAGCATGTATAGTTCCTTTATATAAAGGGAAGGGGGATAAAAGAGTGTAAAAATTATAGGGGAATAAGTTTACTGAGTATACCAGGTAAAGTGTATGGCAGGGTTATTATTGAAAGAATTAGAGGTAAGACAGAGAGTAGGATTGCAGATGAGCAAGGAGGCTTTAGAGTGGGTAGGGGATGTGTAGATCAAGTGTTTACAGTGAAGCATATATGTGAACAGTATTTAGATAAAGGTAGAGAAGTTTTCATTGCATTTATGGATTTAGAAAAGGCATATGATAGAGTGGATAGGGGAGCAATGTGGCAAATGTTGCAAGTGTATGGAATAGGTAGTAAGTTACTGAAGGCTGTAAAGAGTTTTTATGAGGATAGTGAGGCTCAGGTTAGGGTGTGTATGAGAGAGGGAGATTACTTCTCAGTAAAAGTAGGTCTTAGACAGGGATGTGTAATGTCACCATGGTTGTTTAATATATTTATAGATGGGGTTGTAAAAGAAGTAAATGCTAGGGTGTTGGGGAGAGGGGTGGGATTAAATTATGGGGAATTAAATGCAAAATGGGAGTTGACACAGTTACTTTTTGCTGATGATACTGTGCTTATGGGAGATTCTAAAGATAAGTTGCAAAGGTTAGTGGACGAGTTTGGGAGAGTGTGTAAAGGTAGAAAGTTGAAAGTGAACATAGATAAGAGTAAGATGATGAGGGTATCAAACGATTTAAATAAAGAAAAATTGGATATCACATTGGAGAGAGGGATTATGTAAGAAGTAAATGTTTTCAGATATTTGGGAGTTGACGTGTCAGCGGATGGGTTTATGAAGGATGAGGTTAACCATAGAATTGATGAAGGAAAAAAGGTGAGTGGTGCGTTGAGGTATCTGTGGAGACAAAAAATGTTATCCATGGAGGCAAAGAAGGGAATGTACGAAAGTATAGTGGTACCAACACTCTTATATGGGTGTGAAGCATGGGTTGCAAATGCTGCAGCGAGGAGGAGGCTGGAGGCAGTGGAGATGTCCTGTCTAAGGGCAATGTGTGGTGTAAATATTATGCAGAAAATTAGGAATGTGGAAATTAGGAGAAGGTGTGGAGTTACTAAAAGTATTTGTTGAGGTGGTTTGGTCATTTAGAGAGAATGGATCAAAGTAGAATGACTTGGAGAGTGTATAAATCTGTAGGGGAAGGAAGGCGGGGTAGGGGTCGTCCTAGAAAAGGTTGGAGGGAGGGGGTAAAGGAGGTTTTGTGGGCGAGGGGCTTGGACTTCCAGCAAGCATGTGTGAGCGTGTTAGGAGTGAATGGAGACTAATGGTTTTTGGGACATGACGATCTGTTGGAGTGTGAGCAGGGTAACATTTTGTGAAGGGATTCAGGGAAACCAGTTAATTGATTTAGTTGGACTTGAGTCCTGGAAATGGGAAGTACAATGCTTGCACTCTAAAGGAGGGGTCTGGGATAGTGACAGCAGGTAGGGACTATTCTCAGCTGTCGTATCTGAGCGCCTCTGCAAAGACAGTGATTATGTATGAGTGTGGTGAAAGTGTTGAATGATGATGAAAGTATTTTCTTTTTGGGGATTTTCTTTCTTTTTGGGTCACCCTGCCTCGGTGGGAGACGGCGACTTGTTGAAAAAAAAAAAAATCTGGGAAATGCTATGATATCATTTGCACTGGTTTCACAATGATAATCTTGTATGCTTATGATCCATAACCTCTTTTAGTAAGTACATGATTCCCTTAAAATGTCACTTCAGACTACTAATTCTGTAGTGAAAATAACTAAGTTACCCAGTCTTAGGTCTTCTTAATCATTTTAGGCATGTTTATGTTTTTATCCTTTGGTCTTGTAAGTGAATGTAGTTATTTTTTTAAGTGTCTTTTCAACCACTTGTCAGCTCTCAGCCTTATTCCTTCTTGAATGATTGCCATAGGTTTAGCAATTTGTCAGTACAGTGGACCATCGCTATTCGAACACTTTTGTGTAAGTTTATTATTGTAAGTGCTTTTATAAGTGTATTTTTGGGGGTCTGAAACGGACTAATCTAATTTACATCATTCCTTATGGGAATAAATTCATTTGGTAACAGCACTTGAACAGCATTCTGGAATGAAGAATGTTCCAATAGCGAGGGTCCACTGTATAATGCTTAATGATTACCACTTTTGAAACTTTAATTTTCACTGTTCTGATGCAGGTAAAATTAGCTGAGGGCTCATGAGATTTCAAATAATGCATGTATATTTTTTCTGAATATTCAGTTCAAGAGTTTTTGCAGAGAGCATTTACTGGAGCGAGCAATAACAACCTTGGTGAACCCTGGCAACAAGGCAGATGATGCATGTGAAGAAAATGCTCATCGTCGCACCAAAACTTCAGACGTACTGGAGTATATCCATCTTTTGAATGAAACGTACAATGGATCTGGAGCATCATTTGGGACTTTTTGTCGTGATGAGGTTGGTCTTAGTCCGTCAGTTTTTAAAATTTGTGAATACTGGAAGATGCTTTAGAATATGGTATTAAATTGAAAGTAAAATATAGATTATCAATTGAACCATGTTATATTCTAAGAAACTAGTGTGTGCATACTTTAAGCATATTTAAGTTTCGTTTCTTAACCTTTTGTTGTGGAACAGTATCAGCATGTGATTGCTTTGAATCTTGCATGCAAATTAATGTGTAGTATTTTATATAATTTTTTCTAATCAGAATTATAGATTCTTAAGCCTAGGAGCAAATATTTTACATATAATTATTGAAGGATAGAAATACAGCTGAAAATAAGTGGTCTGATTTTATTAACTCTGAGAACTTACCTTGGTTCTTTTAAAACTATTATCTCACAGGTTTGTTGCTGGTGGGGAGCATTGTTTGGAATTGTTGCGCATTGGTTGTTGGGTGATGATGAGCAAGCCGAAGTCCTGTACCCCACCTTGGAAAATGTTCCTGAGGCTCTGAAAATTTCTGATGACCCCTTGCCAATGGCTGTATTGTATGCTTCAAGGTATAGAATAATGATATTTTTGTTTTCTTCAGGCTGGAGCAATGTAAATAAGATAATTATGAATTTAAAAGTAGCATACAGGACCCCCGAGTAATGAACAAAATTCATTCCAGAAGCCTGCTCATGTGCCATTACTGAACGAATTTACTCCCTTAAGAAATAATGTCAAGTAGGTTAGTCCATTTCAGACCCCCAAAAATAAGCACTTACAATATTATACTTACATAATTGTACGATTTCCGGGGTGTTCGTAACTCGGGGGTCCACTGTATTTAGAAAAGATTTAGTTCACCTAAATTTTTTTTTTCAACACGTCGGCAGTTTCCTACCGAGGCAGGGTGACCCAAAAAGAAAGAAAAACCAAAAAAGAAAGAAAATACTTTCATCATTATTCAACACTTTCACCATCACTCATACATAAGATAATTATGAATTTAAAAGTAGCATACAGTGGACCCTCGGTTTTCGTTGAAAATTCTTTCCAGAATGCTGTTAAGAGTGCCATTACCGAACGAATTTGTTCCCATAAGGACAAATGTAAATTAAATTAGTCGTTTCAGACCCCCAAAAGTACACTTACAAAAGCACTTACAAAAATACATTTACATAATTGTTCGAGTTTGGAGGTGCACGAAAACCGAGGGTCCACTGTATTTAGAAAAGATTTAGTTCACCTAATTTTTTTTTTTTCAACATGTCAGCCGTTTCCTACCGAGGCAGGGTGACCCAAAAAGAAAGAAAAACCAAGGAAGAAAGAAAATACTTTCATCATTCAACACTTTCACCATCACTCATACATAATCACTGTCTGCAGAGGCGCTCAGATACGACAGCTTAGACATCCCTCCAAACTGCCAATATCCAAAACCCCTCCTTTAAAGTGCAGGCATTGTGCTTCCCATTTCCTGGACTCGAGTCTAGCTAACCGGTTTCCCTGAATCCCTTCACAAAACATTACCCTGCTCATACTTCAACAGCTCATCAGGACCCAAAAACCATTCGTCTCCATTCACTCCTATTTAACATGCCCACGCATGCTTGCTGGAAGTCCAAGCCCCTGGCCCACAAAACCTCTTTTACCCCCTCCCTCCAACCTTTTCGGGGACAACCCCTACCCAGTCTTCCTTCCCCTACAGATTTATACGCTCTCCAAGTCATTCTACTTTGTTCCATTCTCTCTAAATGACCAAACCACCTCAACATCCCCTCTTCAGCCCTCTTGACTAATACTTTTAGCAAGGTAACATTTGTGAATGGAGGTGGGAAGCACAGTGCCTGCACTCTAAACGAGGAGTGGGGATATTTGCTGTTTGGAGGGACATGTGAACTGTTGTATCTGTGCCCCTCTGGCAGTGTGAATGATGGTGAAACTCTTTTCTTTTTCAGGTAACCCTACCTCGGTGGAAGACAGCCAGTTTGTTAAAAAAAAAAAGGGGGGGGGGGAAGGATGATGAAGAGGGTGTATAAATCTAGGAAAGAAAGAGGGGTAGGGGTTGTTCAGAGCAATGGTTGAAGGGATGGAGTAAAGGAGGTTTAAAGTTTAAGGAGGCTTGAGCCTCCAGTAGGTTTGCAAGTGATATTTCGGAGTGGAGAGGTGGTTTTCAATGCTTGACATACTGTTGGAGTGCACATTTATGATGGGTTTCAGGGCAACCAATTAGCTGGACTTTAGTCCTGGAAATGTGAAGGGCAGGGCCTGCAGTCTGAAGCAGGGGTGGAGATGTTGCAGTCTAATTGGATGAATGATGATGATCTGCTGCTGCTGCTGCTGGTTTTTTTTTTTTTTTATCTTTAGCAATGGTTGGTAATGTAAAATTCTTGTTTTCCTCTAGAGCACGACGTCACCTGGGACATAGCTATCCCTCATCGGTACTTCGCCTTTGTGAACGTGCTGGCTCCGCTTTGAGTGATTCAATACATCAGGCTTCTTACAAACAGCCAAATTCAATGATCCAGGTTTGTTTCTTTATTTTTTACTAATAACTTTAAATTGGTAAACTTTTATTAGTGTTATGGTGATGTGGTGGTGGAGACTGTCATTGACAGCTGCTGCTACAAAATCCAGATGATGTGAGCATTTTCTGTGAAGTCCATATTAAGCAATGCATTTTAACCAGAACTGAAGTTAATAAACCTAAAGGTACTAAGATTATTTCTCATTGACAAAATAAACTATGCATAATGTGAGAGAATTAAAATGGCATAGGAGATTAAGAGTTGTGCAGTTTAAATTTATAAAGGATTAATAAAATCGGCATAGCAGGTTTCCCTATTTCCTGAGTTAACACAGCAGTTTATGAGCATTAATATAGGAAAGTACAGTAAAGTAATACAGAACTGATTATAAGATTTAAGTTGGAAAATGTAAGCAATTTTAAATTAGTAGCAGTGTAAATACAGTAATTACAGATATTTAAAACACTAAAACTAAAAATTAATCGTTTGTGTAATAATAATAAAATTGTAATGTATACATAAATGGCAAGAGACAGGTTCTTTAAAAATTTTAATATTAAACAGATTAGTTAAATACGAGAGATCATTCCATATTTTGGTATCTTGACTTTCATAAATTTTATACAGCTTGCTCTACATGTGTAGAAGATCAGAGGCACTTACTGCATTATCCCACGTGTAAAGTATGTCACAGATACTATCAGATAGATCAGAGGAATGTATATTTTAGGAAAACCTTTTACAAAAACAAATTAGGAAGTATTGATTACTGTATATCAAAACCTGATCTCTATCCTGACCTCACTGATGCTTGGCAATTATGATCACCTCTCAGCATTTTGTGTGTTCATCTTTTTATTCTTCTTTAAGTGTCTTTTCAACCACTTGTCAGCTCTCAGCCTTATTCCTTCTTGAATGATTGCCATAGGTTTAGCTCTTTGTCAATATAATGCTTAATGATTATAATGCTGCTTAGATTGCCTCTCATTATTAATTCAACATTTGAGGTCTGTATGTACTGTATAGTGTTTGCTTGTCTATGAGCCTATTTGTCAATTGTTTTCAAATGATTTTTTGTATTAGCAGGTTTTGCATTACATGTACAGTGCACCCCCGAGTTACGAAGACCCCGGAAATCGTACAATTATGTAAGTACAGTGGACTTCCGGATTACGTCATTTTTTCGTTCAAGAATGCTGTTCAAGTGCCATTACAGAGCGAATTTATTCCCATAAGGAATAATGTAAATTAGATTAGTCCTTTTAGACCCCCAAAAATACACTTACAAAAGCACTTACAAAAATACTTACATAAAAGGGCGAGTTTGGAGACTATTGTAAACTGGGGGTCCACTGTATAATATTGTAAGTGCTTTTGTAAGTGTATTTTTGGGGGTCTGAAATGGACTAACCTACTTTGACATTATTTCTTAAGGGAGTAAATTCGTTCAGTAATGGCACTTGAGCAGGCTTCTGGAATGAATTTTGTTCGTTACTCGGGGGTCCACTGTATACTTAATGGTAGTATTATCCTGTTAAGTTGTAGTTTTAATGTGCCCAAAATTCTTTGCATAATCATGAGCATTTCCATGTGAGAAACTACTGTTGTAAACCAAATTCTGTAACATGTATCTTGTAAAACATCAGTCAAGCACTGAATAAAGCACACGGGTTTATCCTGTCACGTTATAATAATTGTACGCTAAGCTGTAATTCTGTTGAAGGGGTTACCATTTCATTTTGTGGGGGATTTTAGATTGAAGGGATTTGTTGAAGAGTACAGTAAAATAATGTTTAGAGTTGATTTCCACCACTAAACAGTAGTTGATTCTTTCAGACTACCCTGAAACTTGATATTTCATAGCATCCCTATGGCTCATTGCATACTTAGCAGTCAACTTTTTCCTTGCATCTTGCATCCTTTACTCTTCCTTTGTAAGTTTGCCCCATTCAGTTCCAGAAAGTCAAACTTCTAGCTTTTCTTAAGTTGCTTTATATTGATTAGGTGTGGCTTCCATGCTGGAGCCCTATATAGTGCATCGTTAAGACTTCATTGCTAAAAATGTCTGCAAAGAAAATAGATATGGTGAGAAACTGCCATGCATGTTAATTGCAAAATTGTAATTAAACAGGACTTTGTGGAGAGTTAAGATAATAAATGTTTAAACATTGACAGTTTGTGTGAAGTGCTCAACACTAGATCAGGGGTATTCATTAGATGTTTTATTCTTGTGGTAATATTGTATTAGTGATGCTGCTTAGTGTGAAAAGTATTATGGGAAAGATGTTATTCTGATTTATGTTTATTAGCTAATTCGTATCATATGCAAAACATTGTTTTTTTTAAACAAACCAGCCGTATCCCACTGAGGCAGGTGACCTAAACAGAAAAACAAAATTTTCTTTCTTTAAATTTAGTAATGTGCACAGGAGAAGGGGTTACTAGCCCCTTGCTCCTGGCATTTTAGTTGCCTCTTATGACACGCATGGCTTATGGAGGAAGAATTGTGTTCCACTTTCCCATGTAGATAAGAGGAAATGAACAAGAACTATTAAGAAAACCCAAAGGGGTATGTATATACGGTGGTACCCCAAGTTCCAGAAGGCTGTTCGAGTGCCGTTACCGAACAAATTTATTCCCATAAGGAATAATGTAAATTAGATTAGTCTGTTTCAGACCCCCCAAAATACACTTACAAAAATACACTTGCATAACTGAGTTGGGAGCAATACGAAACTTGGGGTACCACTGTACAATGGTCCCTCGGTTTTCGCCGAAAATTCATTCCAGAATGCTGCTCAAGTGCCATTACCGAACGAATTTACTTCCTTAAGAAATAATGTCACGTAGGTTAGTCTATTTCAGACCCCCAAAAATACACTTGCAACAGCACTTCCAAAAAATACACTTACATAAATGTTCGAGTTTGGATATGCACGAAAACCAAGGGACCACTGTATATGCATGTGTAGTGTAACCTAAGTGCACGTAGAAGTAGCGACATATACCTGGTATCCTGCATGTTTATGAGACAGAAAAAAAAACACCAGCAATCCTACCGTCATGTAAAACAATTACAGGTTTCCTTTTCACACTCGTTTGGCAGGACAGTAGTATACCTCCCTGGACAGTTGCTGTGATCTTGTTTTCATATTATATTTTCCAACATCTAAACAATTCTTTGCAACACTTTTACATAAAGGATTGAAGAGTCCATACCCATTGTGTGAATATTTGAAAGAAAGAGTAAGGAACTTTCTTAAATTATAAAAACTTATTAGGTTTGGCAATACAGTGGACCCTCGCTATTCGAACACTCCAAAACTCGCCCTCATTCCAGAATGCTGTTCAAGTGCTGTTACCAAACGAATTTATTCCCATAAGGAATGATGTACATAATTAGATTAGTTCATTTCAGACCCCCAAAAATACACTTATAAAAGCACTTACAATAATAAACTTACATAAAAGGGTGAGTTTTGGAGTGTTCGAATAGCGAGGGTCCACTGTACCAGTACATTTCAGCATAAGTTGGAACTACTGTAAAACATTGATCTTGCCTCTGACAAGGATGCATTGTAGTTGCATTGCAGAGCAATTATATTGCAGTGCTTCTGCATTGCTTTCCTTGAGAGTTGGCTGAAGCAACAGTTTATCATGCAGGAGTAACGGTAAAATACGGTGTGTTTAAGATTCTTAGTGATATATGATTATTATTATTATTATAATCAAAAGAAGCGCTAAACCACAAGGGTTATACAGCGCTTAGTGATATACGAGCTCAGTGGGTTTAGTCTTCCCTATATTATTTTACTTTAATTGGGGAAGTACTAAACTCTGAGTTGGTGCTTTCTAATCAATAGTATAAATATTAGTTTTTTAAATTTTCTTTTTAGAGTGTTCAACTGATAGTGGTGGATTCGCTCCTTGGTGTACGGACAGTTGTGTGGGAGGGGGAGTCCATCACTGATTGTGACACACTAACTGTGGCACCAGCACATGTACTCCAGGGATTCCAACACGATTTGGCTCTGCTGCGGAAATTAGTTCAGCACATTCCTGTAAGTTGTACTCCCATGATTAGTTTGCTCAATATAGAAATGTTTGATTAAAAATTAAATTAATCCATAAATATATCTGCCAACTAACAGTATCACTTATTCACAGGGTGCACTTCCTCGTGTGTTCTTGCATGAAGCAACACTGCGAATGATGGCAGGAGCCTCACCTGCTAGAACACAGCAGTTGCTGGATAGGTCATTGAGGCACAGATCCAACAAGCCATCTGTTATTTGTGGAAAAGGTAAGCATTTTTGGGTTCATTTAAATACAGTGGACCCCCGAGTTTCGGTCATAATTTATTCCAGAAGGCTGCTCAAGTGCCATTACCGAACGAATTTACTCCCTTTGGAATAATGTCAAGTAGGTTAGTCCATTTCAGACCCCCAAAAATACACTTACAAAAGCACTTACATAATTGTTCAATTTCCAAGGTGACTGAAACTTGGGGGTCCACTGTACAGAATACAGTGGACCCCCGGAAATCGAACAGCTCCCAACTCGAACTATTATGTAAGTGTATTTTTGTAAGTGTATTTTTGGTGGTCTGAAACAGACTAATCTAATTTACGTTCGTCCTTATAGGAACAAATTCGTTCGGTAACAGTACTAGAACAGCATTCTGGAACGAATTATGTTCGATTTCCGGGGGTCCACTGTATGAATATAGGTTATCCTTGATATGGCTCTCTTTTCCAACTAAAAAGTTTTGTCATAAACCATTTTCCTGTGTATTTGACAGTTCTCTTCAATGCATCATTCTTTAGAACTAAGTTTAGAGGGTCATTGGAATTGTGATATCTTTTACTCCTGACAAAACAGCTGTTGTGAAAATTTTTTACTACATAATGGAGAATTTGTATTTTGATACATCATACATGGATGACAGTACTGTACACACACAACCCGCACATATAAAAGGGAGGAGCTTACGACGACGTTTCGGCACGACTTGTAAATGGTCCAAGTCGGGCCAAAACGTCGTCGTAAGCTCCTCCCTTTTATATGTGCGGGTTGTGTGTGTATTGTTCCAGTCACGGTATTGTGCCTTTTTTGTTATTTATGACAGTACTGGTTATGCAAAGCATTTCAGGCAAGCTAAAATTAAAAATAAGAACCCTCTTGGGAAGTTCCTTGATACTACTGTTGCTCTAAGGAATTGGATTTTACTGCCCTTGGATCAAATCTGGGTACTTCCCATTTTCCTAAGTGCACTGTAACCTTGACTGGTTTAATACCCCCATGATTGTAGATGATCACTGTGGGTTTAGTGGTTCCCAATGAATGCAATAACCAGGGATCATGTTTTTATTTTTAGCTTGCATGAATTTTTTTGCATAATGGGAGTTTACCGTGTATACTAATAAATGCCATCAAATTTTTGTAACTATACCTTCTGGAAATATATTTTTTACTCACCAGGAGCTTCCTGGTGAACAAAAAAATCTAAATAAAAGTTAGGGGTACTAGTTACTGGTAGTATATTTCTTTCTCTGGATCACCATATCTTAGTGGAAAGTGTCCAGTATAATAAAAGTGCTGTTACCCACCCATTGTTTTTTTTCCATCAGAGTAATTTAAATTTTTGTTCCCAAACAGAAAAGAAACTTGGGGGTTTTACAGGTGATCGAGAGCATGCCACAGCATTAATGCTGGCATGTAGACATCTTCCATCACCCCTACTATCTTCTCCTGGTGAAAGAGCGGGGATGCTGGCAGAAGCAGCAAAAACACTTGAAAAAATTGGTGATAAAAGAAGACTTCAAGACTGTTATACTCTTATGAAGAGCCTGGGTACTGGAGTATCTTCATATGGTTAACTGTACTGTAAATATTATGTACACCCTTTTAAAACTAATAGAAATGTTTGTTCATCAATAGTTGACATGATTTTGCTGGTTATTAGCATAAATTAATTTATTGTTGGTACAATTGTACTGCACATAAAATCATGGAAATAATTAAAAAAAAATTTAGGAATGACTGAACAATTTTTTTTTTTAATTTGTACCTGCACCAAACTCAAGAATTTGTGTACTGTATATATGAAATTATTTTTGTTAACTTTCAAGTTGAGTATAATTATCCTTGAAAATAAATTTGTAGATTCCAGGATCATTACCTACAATGTGTGTAGTTATATACAAATGTCAGTGCTGTATTGACCCTTGTGTGACACACACACACTTGTATAAACAAGACTACTCTAATGGGGTTTGCTGGTGAAGAGCTCTTGACCTGATTATTATTATTATTATTATAATCAAATAGAAGCGCTAAACCACAGGGGTTATACAGCGCTGCAGGTTATTGTAGGATGCAGGGAGAGTGGGTTGTAAGAGGGAGATGGACGATTAGTAGGGTATGGAGTGCAAGATGACGGTGGATAGTGCAGGGGTGGAGGGTAGCAAGAGATCGAGGTAGAAGGGACTGAGGGAGGTGCTAGAGTTATAATCTTCAGAGTTTGTGTAGTAAGTCAGTTTCTGTCAAAAAGTCAATGAGAGAGTCAGGATTAAAAGGAGGGTCCATCTGTAAGAAGGGAAGGTA
>WNWK01011894.1:19703-62230 GCA_009830355.1 Cherax destructor | reverse complement strand
TTTGGTGTATTCCTGTCAGAGAAATGCAACATTCTTAGCAACAGAAGGAATCTGTTGCAGGGAAGACTCTACGAGACTGGAGTGTAATGAAGCAGTCTGTGGACCAGTAGTTTGCTATATTGTTCTTATATGTATGTGGCATAAGCATGACAGTGCCAAGGAATAAATACATTTCAGCCACAGTTGTATCTTTCCACCTGCGCAGCCGTGACGATTCTGTAACATCTACATGGTCCTTTGTATACTGGTAGTACAGGTTGGTCTGGGTAACAATCAGTTTCATTATCGGCTCATCAAAGTATAGTTGAAAATAGTCTAACTCTGTAGACTCATCAGTGATGGGACAGTGTGGCATGATGCCGCTTCCACTGCCATCAAAATTGAAAGGATGTGGCACGAATGGTGTATGTTCAGTCCAATTCTATTCACGATCAGCTGGTGCAGGGTGGACCTGTGGCATGGGACGTGGGGGAGCAGGAGGAGGGACGGGAGTGGGGCCAGCACATGGTTGAGAGGGTGCCGCGTGGTCCTTTGTCTGTCCACACACCGCGCCATGTTGTCCAGGCATCGTGCCACCCACCACTTCTTCCTCCATCCCAGCATACTCTCCTTCATTATCACTATCACTGTCAGTGGCAGGGGTTTGGAACGTGACCTGCTAAGACCCTTGCCTCTGACTGCATATGGCACACTGCCTGAACGTAGGTTATGACGCCCAAAGTACGTTTCACTGGGGAATAATGATAATCACTGTCACTCGCGAATCGTCTATGGGCATAAAATCGATTTCATCATCGTCACTTATATCACTTTCACTATCGTCACCATAACACAGGGAAAAATGATAATTTCCTCTTGCGGAGTTGCCTTTGGGTAGCAACACTAGCAACCCCAGAGGTGCTGGGCTGAGGGTCTGTGGCCACACTGGCCACACCAGATGTGCTGGGCTGAGGGTCTGGTATGGCCACACTGTCCACACTGGCCACACTGGTCACCCCAGAGGTGATGGGCTGAGGGTCATCTGGGTTCTCATCAATAGTTTCACTAATTCCTTGATTATTAGTGGCTATATCACTGTCTAATCCACTAACCTCGCGTTCTGTTTCACTTTCCGGGAATAGTAGAGTGTTAATACGACAGGCGTGAGTGAATCACGGGGTTTGCCATGATGTTTACCCAAGATGGAGCTGAAACTAACTGGGCTACATGCGGTACTCTGGCGTCCCCGATTTTTTTCATACTGCGCACACTGAGGGCGCAGACCCATTCTCATGTCTAGGCGACTCAGGCCTATCGCGCTAAATTTGAACGAATGTAAAATAAAACGTAGATCTACGTTCGGGGCAGTACGCACGTGAACGTATATCTACGTGTGATACTAATGAATGCATCAAGAACTTTCTTAAAAAAACACATAACCTCTATAACAGACATTGCCCGAAAAACTAAACAGATCACAGCTAAGAGACTTAACAATCCCTGGCTAACACCCAGCATCCTTAAATCCATAAATAAGAGGCACCAATATGAAAACAATATAGAAGGGGTCTAATAACCAGAGAACAATCCAAACGCTACTCATCAATCCTTACTAGCCTGATAAGAAGGTCCAAAAATTGTATTATGAGAACAGACTCCAGACCGTAAAAGGTGATATGAAAAAGACCTGAAAACCCTATCTACAATTCTAGGAAATATAAAGATATCCACGAACAATACCATCAAATTATCAAAAACAGACGAACCCACTCTCACCAACTGAGACAGCAAACAGACTTAATGTTTTCTTCTCCACCATAGGAAAGAATCTAGCAGTAGGATCCCAAGCTCGAACACTCGTCCAACAGACTACCTCACCAACACCTACCCAGATACACTATTCCTAGCTCCTACCAACTCAATTGAAGTCTCACTCATAATCAACACCCTTAAAAACAAAGCAGGAGACATAAACAGCTTACCACCCTTTATGTACAAAAAGCTACATATGTACTGTCACCAATTATAGCAGCATTATTCAATAAATCCATTGAATCTTCAACCTTCCCATCAATTCTCAAATAGCTAGGGTCACCCGATCCACAAAGGAGGTGACCAAACTGACTTGAACAATTATAGACCAATCTCAAATTTACCACTGCTTTCTAAAATCTTCGAAAATTAATTCATAAACAGATCTATTCCTACCTCGTCTCACACAATGTACTAAACCCCTGTCAATTTGGATTCAGGACCAACAAGAGCACAAACGATGCTATAACACACATGTTAGAGTTAATATACACCGCACTTGAGAAGAAAGAAGTTCCGCTGGGAATCTTCATAGACCTACGCAAAGCATTTGATACAGTCGACCATGATTTATTGCTCACAAAATTAGCGCACTATGGTATTAGGGGCACCCCTCAACTACCTAAAGTCGTACCTTAGCAACAGAAGTCAGTACGTGAACTCAAATGGAGAGAACTCTTCCACACAACAAATTACAGTCGGTGTCCTCAAGGTAGTGTCCTGGGGCCACTCCTATTCCTCATTTACATAAATGACCTACCGAATGCATCACAACTACTCAAACCCATTTTGTTTGCAGATGACACAACATATGTCTTCTTTACCCAAATCCAGTCGTACTAGCCAACACAGTTAATGCCGAATTACAGAAAATATCAACATGGATGATGACAAATAAGCTTACCTCAATACGGACAAGACCTACTACATTCAGTTTGGAAACAAAGCTGCAAATGTTCCACTTAACATAACGCTAAATGGTTCACCCATCACAAGGCTCACAGAGGGAAAATTCCTAGGAATCCACCTTGACAGCAGTCTTAAATTCCAAACACACATACAACAAATTTCCAAGAAAATCTCAAGGACAGTAGGTATATTATCTAAGATACGCTATTATGTGCCTCAACCAGCTCTCATTGCACTATATCATTCTCTTATCTACCCTTATCTCACCTCTGGAATCTGTGCATGGGGCTCAACAACATTAAATCACCTTAGACCACTCATAACCCAGCAAAAGGCTGCAGTCAGGATGATAACAAATTCCCCTCTAGACAGCATACTCCACCTATATTCAGAACCTTAAAACTACTCACCATAAAAATATTCATACCTATTCATGTGCCTTCACATACATAAAACTCTACATGCTAATATCAACCCTCGCTCAGAATTCTCCTCAACAACTTTAATAGGTCCCACGAACATGACACAAGACACAGATCACTATTTGACATACCCCGAGTCCATACTAACCAATGTAAAAATTCTATGCACATAAAGGGCCCCAGAATCTGGAATTCATTACCAGTAAATATCAAGTTAACCTTGTCAGAAAATCAATTCAAGACTCTTCTCAAAAATCACCTACTCACCCTATACTAAATACTCATACTGTAACAAACTTTCAAACCCAATATTATTTTACTTAAGAAGTTCTCAATTTGATATGTTCATCCTCCTTAACACTTGTTGCAATTTCATATCATCATATTGTCATTTAAAATCTTATAGTATCATCACTTTCTTAATTTGAAATAAAATATATATCTAGAAGAAACTCTTAAAAACTATTTCTAGTATTGTTATTATACTAGTATAGCATCAACATACTGTAATTTGAAATAAATTATACAACTAGATTAAACTCAACCAATTTCTCTTGTATTGTCTTTTAATAGTATGTATAACCATATAATAATTTAAATAATACAGAACTAGAATAAACTCAATCAATTTCTTTAGCATTAAGTACTTAGTGAATAAGTCTCTAGAATAAACTGCCCCTAATGCCATGGCATGCCAGTGGCTCTCCTTGCATTACAGTTTTATAATTGTTTTATAATTGTAACTACCAATAATATTGTACACTTGTAACATGCATTGAAATAAAAATTATTATTATTATTATTATAGTTAACATTTTTTCATAAGAAGAACATAAGAAAGAAGGAACACTGCAGCAGGCCTACTGGCCCATGTGAGGCAGGTCCAAGTCACCCACCGGCCCAAGCCTAGTCACGGCAGGTCACATCCACTTAACCCTTTCATGGTCCAGAGGCCAAATCTCAAAGTGTGCACCAGGGTCCAAGAATTTTCAAAAAAAAAATTTTTTATTTTTTCTTATGAAATGGTAGAGAATCATTTTCTGAAGGTAATAAAACAAAAAGTATGAAATTTAATGGAAAATTTACGAAATTATGATCTTGCGAATTTTGATGCATCAGCTATATTTACGCATCGGCGATTTTGCCGACTTTGACTCCCATTTTAGGCCAATTACTTTATTCCAGTCGACAAAATTCTTAGCTATTTCGCTAGTATTACTTCTATTCTAACAATTGAGCACAAGAAATCACCCAGTCAACTGTTTCAACTACAAAATAAAGTGATCAGAAATTGGTAATTTAGCCAATTTAACACAAAGTTCAAAATATTCCAATTTCAAAATAGGGTGCAGAATAAACAATGCAGGCATTCCTGGCACTAAACTAACATTTCTTCTGTTCATTAGTTACCTTTTCAGTCTTTACAAATGAATTCCATTTTGATTTTTTATTCACATGAATTTTTATTCAAACCAAACAAATGAATTTTTATTCAAACCAAACAAATGAATTTTTATTCAAACCAAACAATGGAAGATTTACTGTTATGCAATATTGTAATAATTGTATAAATAATATCGCCACATTTGTGAACGTATATTAGACCCACCAGCTGACGTGCATTAGACAAAGTTGCTGTTTTAATAAAAAATTACGATCTCAGTTTTTTCTCTCATTATGCACTGTGCTGCAGAATTTGTTTTATGTGGTGCACACTTACCACATAGATGTATTCTCTCATATATTTTATTAACACATCGGCTGTTTCCCACCAAGGCAGGGTGGCCCGAAAAAGAAAAACTTTCATTATCATTCACTCCATCACTGTTTTGCCAGAGGGGTGCTTAACACTACAGTTATAAAACTGCAACATTAACACCCCTCCTTCAGAGTGCCAGCACTGTACTTCCCATCTCCAGGACTCAAGTCCTGCCTGCTGGTTTCCCTGAATCCCTTCATAAATGTTACTTTGCTCACACTCCAACAGCACGTCAAGTATTAAAAACCATTTGTCTAAATTCACTCCTATCAAATATGCTCACGCATGCTTGCTGGAAGTCTAAGCCGCTCGCACACAAAACCTCCTTTACCCCCTCCCTCCATCCTTTCCTAGGCCGACCCCTACCCCACCTTCCCTCCACTACAGATTTATACACTCTCGAAGTCATTCTGTTTCGTTCCATTCTCTCTACATGTTCGAACTACCTCAACATCCCCTCCTCAGCCCTCTGGATAATAGTTTTGGTAATCCCGCACCTCCTCCTAATTTCCAAACTACGAATTCTCTGCATTATATTCACACCACACATTGCCCTCAGACATGACATCTCCACTGCCTCCAGCCTTCTCCTCGTTGCAACATTCATCACCCATGCTTCACACCCATATAAGAGTGTTGGTATAGCTATGCTCTCATACATTGCCCTCTTTACTTCCATGGACAAAGTTCTATGTCTCCACAGACTCCGAAGTGCACCACTCACCCTTTTCCCCTCATCAATTCTATGATTCACCTCATCCTTCATAGACCCATCTGCTGACTCATATCTAGGCCCAAATTTACCGCTCACAGCTTATCTAAGTGAGCTGAGCTCATGGCGTAGAACTACGGTTTGGACCCTCAACTCAAAGCCATAGAACTACGGCACAGACCCTGAAAGGGTTAAGGAAGGACCACGGCACCAGACCCATCAGCACAAGCTAGTCAGGTCCAACTCACATCCACCCACACCCACTCATGTATTTATCTAACCTATTTTTAATCCTTTGACTGCAGCAACCCCTAATCCTGAGTGCTCTCCTGTTGTCGCAAAATTTAAAAAAAAAAAAAAAAAAATTCTTATGAAATGATAGAGAATCTTTTCCCAATGGTAATGACACCAAAAGTATGAAATTTGATGGAAAACGTACGGAATTACGCTCTCGCGAAGTTAGTGATCTCAGCGATATATGCGCATCGGCAATTTCGCCGAATTTGAGCCCTATTTTCGGCCAATTCCATTGTTCCAGTCGACCAAACTCATAGCTATTTCTTTAGAACTCCATTTGTTCTATCGATTTAGTACAAGAAACCACCAATTTACCAATTTTAACTACCCAATAAAGTGGTCAGAAATTGGCAATTTGGCCAATTTCATGCAAAATAAAAAAGTTGTCAATTTCAAAATAGGGTCCAGAATAAACAGTCCAGACATTCCTGGCACTAAAATAAGATTGTTATCTGTTCATGTACACCTCATTTATACCTATGTATCAATGTATTATGTCTACCTAACTTTGTATCATTGTACCATGTCTAAATAAACTATTATTATTATTATTATTATTATTATTATTATTAGTCACGTCTTTAGGCCCCTCTTATACTTTTGCTTTCTATTTTAATTTTTTATTCACACAAAAAATAGAAGATTTACCGTTATGCAGACTATTGCATTATTGGAAAAATGGTATAAATAATATCAGTGCACTTGTGAAAGAATATTATACTCGCCAATTGATGTGTATTGGACGCGTGGCGTGATTTGTTTACTCTTGAACATTTGCAAAAATTGAACATTTCCCCTACTTTGAGCTCAATTTCAAGGTCATTTTCTTCATGAAACTTATCAAAATCATCTATATTATTGTAGTATGTTTTCCATTCTATCAAATGATACCATAAAAAAAGAGAATACAACCATAAATACTATACGAAAATACACCTCAAAGACGGCGTTTTAATCCAAAAACACGGTCTGATTTTTTTTTCTCTCATTATGCACTGAGTGCTGCAGGATTTTTTTTATACAGCACACACTGACCACACAGACCCATTCTCTCATATGTGGGCCTACCAGCTTTCTCCCGCTTGATTTGAAGCCGCTAGAATTTGTGAGTACAGTGGACCCCCGGTTAATGGCCATAATTCGTTCCAGAATGCTGTTCAAGTGCTGTTACCGAACAAATTTATTAACTTAAGGAATAATGTAAATTAGAGTAGTCTTTTTGGACCCCCAAACATACACTTACAAAAGCACTTAAAAAAATACACTTACATAAATGTTAGTGTTTGGAGCCGGCCGTTAACCGGGGGTCCACTGTATATATAAGTCCGAAACAGTGGCTCATAAAACGTATATATACGACCGAAACAGTCAAAGGGTTAAAAGTACACATCGTTTTAGCTTCTACGACGGTACTCGGGAGTTTGTTACACTCATCCACAACTCTATTGCCAAACCAGTGCTTTCCTATATCCTTCCTGAATCAGAATTTTTCCAACTTAAAACCATTACTGTGAGTCCTGTCTTGGCTAGATATTTTAGCATGTTATTTACATCCCCTTTATTTATTCCTGTTTTCCATTTATACACCTCAATCATTTTTTATTTTTTTTTTATTAACACATCGGCCGATTCCCACCAAGGCAGGGTGGCCCGAAAAAGAAAAACTTTCATCATCATTCACTCCATCACTGTCTTGCCAGAAGGGTGCTTTACACTACAGTTATAAAACTGCAACATTAACACCCCTCCTTCAGAGTGCCGGCACTGTACTTCCCATCTCCAGAACTCAAGTCCGGCCTGCTGGTTTCCTGAATCCCTTCATAAATGTTACTTTGCTCACACTCCAACAGCACGTCAAGTATTAAAACCATATGCCTCCATTCACTCCTATACCTGGATAACAGGTATATCTAGCTACTTCTACTTACACTTTAGGTCACACTACACTGGCATACACATGCATATATATACATACACACATCTAGGTTTTTCTTCTTTTTCTTAATAGCTCTTGTTCTTTTTATTTCTCTATTGTCCATGGGGAAGTGGAAAGAATCTTTCCTCCGTAAGCCATGCGTGTCGTATGAGCGACTAAGATGCCGGGAGCAATGGGCTAGTAACCCCTTCTCCTGTACAAATCTACTAAAAACGAAGAAGAAAACTTTACCTCAATCATATCCCCCTAATTCTATGCCTATCTAGAGAGTGCAGATTCAGGGCCCTCAGTCTATCCTCATAGGAAAGATTTCTAATATACATGGGACCAACTTTGTCATCCTCCTTTGTCATTTTCCTGTGCATTTATCTCCATTTTTTAAATCGGTGACCAGAACTGTGCAGCATAATCTAAATGAGGCCTAACCAAATATATATAGTTGAAGAACAACCTGAGGACTTCTATTATTTATGCTTCTTGATATGAAGCCAAGGATTCTGTTCGCTTATTGCGAACACTTATGCACTGTTGTCTTGGTTTTAGATTACTGCTAACCAGAACTCCTAAATCCTTTTGCAATCAGTAATATTAAGATCTACATTATTTAGTTTATACGTGGCATAGTTGTTTTCCTGTCCAACATTTAGAACTTTGAATTTGTCTAAATTAAACTGCATCTGCCACTTCTCCACCACTGCATCAGTATATTCAAATCATCCTGGAGTGCTCTAATGTCCTCATTAGAATGAATTGGATGGCCTATTTTGGTGTCATCAGCAAACTTGCTAATGTCTATTTATTCCCTCATCTAGTATGTCATTTATGTAAATTGTGAACAACAAAGGGCCCAGCACTGACCCTTGTGGAACACTGCTTGTGACCTGCCCCACTCTGATTTCTCCCATTTATGCAAAAACTCTGCTGCCTATTTGTCAACCATGCCTCTACCCAGGAAAAATTTCCGTGTGCCATAAGTTTCCTCAGTAGCGTCTGATGTCCATATATACAATATCATATTCACTACCATGATCCACCTTCTCAAATACCTTAGTGAAAAAAGTTAGTAAATTGTAGCAGATCCAAGTCACTGGGCCATGCTACGCAGGTCCAGTCACCTACTGCCCACGCTACTCAGGTCCAAGTCACCTACTGGCCCATGCTAAGCAGGTCCAAGTCACCTACTGGGCCATGCACGCAGGCCCAAATAACCTACTAGTCCATGCTAGGCAGGTCCAAGTCACCTACTGGTCTATGCTAGGCAGGTCCAAGTCACCTACTGGTCTATAGCATAGGCAGGTCCAAGTCACCTACTGGCCCATGCTAGGCAGGTCTAAGTCACACCTACTGGCCCACCTATTGGTACATAGCATTCTTCATTTTTGTTAGTTATGTTTCTGTAAATTTAAACCTGGTGTAATAGGCTGCTTTTCTTTAAAAACAAATTAAAACTTACTCCAGATATTCTTAATCAAATTCCAATTTAATAACAGAGTCAAAACAAAAACTGTAGGTATTCCAGCCACTAAGGCAACCATATTTCTATTCATTATGTCCCCAGGCTTCTCCTGTAAAACACCTGCCCTCCATTCTGAATCTATCGTCACACACAAATCAACTTTTTTCAAAAGATTTCTGCTAATCAACCATAACCAGGAATGCTTGGTTATGGTTTAGGCCAGCATAATTGATGCCAACCTAGTAAAACCCCATAAAACAGACTGGGGAGGGGGGACCCTTCCCCAGCAAAATAAACATTTCTTGTTAATTTGATGTCTATTTCAGGCCACTACAGTGGCCTGAAATAGACACCCCTGAAATAGTATGTTTTCTGGTCTATCCATGTTTTCACTAGTATGTTTTCTGGTCTATCTATTGGCACCATGAAACTGCTAATAGAACCAGACTGACCATCCTAGAAAAAGTCCCAAATTCACTGTTTTAACCCAAATACTGTTCCTATAATTTACTGCATGGGGCAGTTGTTTTTTCAAACTGCACAGACTATTTTTCTCATGTTTAAGCTAAAATTTGCTGCTCAACAAATTTGAGGACATTATGAATTATTTGTAATAGTGTTATGTTATCACGTATGTTATCACTGTAACATACTAAATAAATTAAACCTCTGGACCATAAGAATAATGGAGAATTCTGGATATAAATGGCTTTTTCCATTTCCAAGTGTTGTTTGTCATAGGTTTAGTCCCTTAAATTGAGGTTTTCCTTGTAATCTCTTTGTTGATGTATTTCTCTCAACACCTCCATCTATACCCTCTCACGTTTCCCCTGTAGCACTAAATAACTCTTATTCTTGTAATATTAATAATAATAGTGACTAATAAAATTGAGACATACCAACATTCAGGTATGAAGACATATAGCAAACCTTTATTTTAGATCTTTTCCTCAAGATTGATCGATCTTCATCAAGTTAGACTTCATAAAGCTAATGCCTGAGCAAATTACCTTAAAATAACGTCTATTTCCACATAATTTATTCAGTTCTTATATTGCATCTGCATTTTCATTACTCTATACAGTACAAGTGGTGGTGTGTTCATTGCCAATTTATCCTATTGTTTCTAGGTTTAGTGCTTCTTTTGATTTATAATAATAGTAATTCTATTGCTTCTAATGAAACTTGCTTTTTACCAGGGAATGACTCTGGATTGTGCAGAGATGTCACTGTCTCGAGTGTTCGGGCAGGTCAGGCATATGTTGCACTTTCGTGCCAGGAACTTGAAAGGACTAAGAGTATTGGATTTTAATCCAACATGTGTACGTGCCCATCCTGATGTTCTCAAATTTTACAGGACTGAGACATTATGCAGAACAACAATCAATTGAGAACTTCCTCTGATGATTCATTTCCATAGTTCATAATATAATACGCATTGTTTTCAGAATAATAAGACATTTAAATCTTTTGTATCTTTAAACTCTTTTGAAGGTAGTTGTAACTGACTGCAGTTTTTTTTAATTCCTCAAAAATCCTATACAGTGGACCCCGGTTTTTCAGCCATAAATTCGTTCTAGAATGCTGTTCGAGTGCCGTTACCAAACAATTTGTTCCATAAGGAATAATGTAAATTAGATTAGTCTGTTTAGACCCCAAAAAATATTAAAAACACTTACAAAAATACACTTACATAATTGTTGAGTTGGAGCAGTACGAAATCCAGGGGTCCACTGTACTTAATTGGAATTAAAGAAATAAACACTACATGACCTATATTTTGCTGTAGTCAGGTGGACTCTAAATATTTAAACATAAGCCATGGGAATGAATAATATAGGAAGTATGTACATGTACTCTAAAGAAGGGTTTTGGGATATTTGCTGTTTAAGTGACATCTAAACTGTTGTAGTATCTACGCCTCTGGCAAGAAGTTATAGTGTGAATGATAGTGAAAGTTTCTTTTTGGTCACCCCTGCCTCAGTGGGAGACAGCCAATGTGTTAAAAGAAAATGTACAGCACATAATTGTGTTTATAAAGAAATAGACTAGAGGTTCAAAGACACTAACTAAGCAGGAAAAATTCTTATTTTCAATCTTTCACCCACAGTGGAACTTTATTAATTACTGTATTATTATTATTATAATCATAACTAGTACTAAACCCATAAAGGGTCATACAGTGTTGCATTAATTACTGTAGAATATGTGATAAAGCCCCTCTAAGTGTCAAGATTTTTCCTGCTTAAGCTCTTAAATGATCACTGATTGAACACTCCACTGTCTACCTAATGGACTGATTCAAACCTCAGGCCAAGTGTGTGTGTTAACACCACTCTCTCTCATGGCATACAGACAAGTGAACTGTAGATATATATACAGTTGTACTCTTGTAAACCCTGTTGAAGCCTAGTTCCTAGGCCCTTTTTGTGTATCCATGTGCTTTTGCACTACTGTCACAGGATGGATATGGGGTGCACAATAAACTAGCCATTTCAGTGGCAAAATCTAATCTCTCTCATGACATCTGCAGGGGCCCTGTAGTGATGCAGCAATTACCTGTTTTATTTATTATTGCAAAAGTTAAACTGTTTGATGGTGATTTTCCTTAAACAATGACAATGGCTTGAAGGGTTTGGCTGTAAACATGTAGTTGCAGCACCAGTTAGGAAGAAGCACCTAAAGGCAAGAATGAGGGTTGTCAAACCTATACTGTAGCCATCCATCGTGCTGCAATGATGGCTAAAATAACACAGCTTTTGAAGTTTAAATCCCATTCATTCATTAAAAAGTTTATTGTTCATTATGACATACACATGCACACTCAAATGCAAGTATGTACATTCACTCCCTCTCCTCTCCCCCTCCCCCACAAGAGTTTTTACAGGGGTTAAGAGTTCCTACCTTTATTTACAAGCTAAGAGCTGTTTACTACTACTGCTCGTTTAAAATTTGTAGGTTATGAAGCACAAATGGGGAACAGGATGAAGTTGGAGCCATCTGTGGGGCAGCGATTTCCTGATTTCTGCTCTGCTCTTTTTGTGACTAAGGACATTTGCCTCTTTCCACAGAGGCCATTTACATTACTAGGCAGTGCTAATAGATACAAGTTAGAGGTGATGCTAGCTGATCTGTACACCTCATCCATCTTGAGCCTGGCCCATGGCTGGGCTCTGAGAGTAGAGAAACTCTCAAAACTCATCAAAGGTACCATTTCTGGGCTCACAGCCCTTTCTTGGTCCAAAGATTTAAGGAAATAAGCTTCCTCCTGCCTTGTCACCTCTGACAACCTTGACACAGTTCAACTAGCAAAGTTTACCTTACTGGATCAAGGACTTGCATCGTGGCAGCAAAGTAGTCAGTTTTCTCCTGATGCTAGTAGAGACAATCCTATCCTGTCAATTTAGTGAAATAATTTCATCAAGGGCCACCAGGTTTTGGAGTCCATTCTTTCTGATGCCAGTTTTCTTTGTGTGTCAGCTTCCCATCTAGAGATGGCCCAGTTTTGGACTTCTGCCATTTACCGACAGGCTTGCCTATGCAGGTTCCTGTTATAGTCAGATGCCTCTTATACCCTCTCAAAGCCTTGTACTTGAAGTAGAGGCCTCTTGGCAATGAAAGCCAGACCAAGGCTGATCTGAAGCCTTCATCACATACTGCCAGTGAGGATGTATTTGTGTAAACATATGTTTAGTGGAGGCATTCACTTGGTTATCAACATCACCTTGGAGAGAAGTATTCCAGTTGGAAGCAGCAAGCTCTGAGCAAAGGTCAATAATTTTCTCTTCCTACAGCCAGGTTGTGTGTATAATTCTTTACCTCATTTTGTTAGAATCTTCAATGTTGTAAAGACACCCTTGTGGTCTGATGATCCAACATAGCCATGAGATGTGTTAATGATTGTGCCCTCAGATTACTCACAATGTAGGGAAGTCAATAATGTTTTCCATGTCAAGCACTGTAAAGGAGGTCATCAAAATCCCTCTGTATAATATATTGAAGTCACCAACAGTTATAATATGCTGACATTTATGTTGAAGCAGAATGAAGGGACTCAGTCTGTTAGCCAGTGTCTGTCATCTCCCTCTCTATTTATTTATTTATAAGGACTTAAACTGCAAGAAAAACAGGTGTTTTTTCAGTCTCAATTTGTGTATGTATTATTTTAACTATTTTAAGATACCTGATGTTTATGAATGTTTTAATGTATTTTGTAACTTTTTATTTTTAAATTGTATTTTAATGTTATTTTGTTTCATAAGTGGATATGATGATAACCAAGATTGTCAAAACAATAAACATGATGCTGTTTGTCTGTACGCTGTTTTAAGTGCTCCTGCAATGGGCTAGTAAGCCCTTCTCCTGTACACATTTAAAACTAAAAAAATAGTAGCGAGATAAGAAAGAGATGATTGCTGATGTTATGAATGAAAAGAAGTTGGATGTCCTGGCCCTAAGCGAAACAAAGCTGAAGGGGGTAGGCGAGTTTCAGTGGGGAGAAATAAATGGGATTAAGTCAGGAGTATCTGAGAGTGTTAGAGCTAAGGAAGGGGTAGCAATAATGTTGAAGGACCAGTTATGGAAGGAGAAGAGGGGAATATAAATGTGTAAATTCAAGGATTATGTGGATTAAAATAAGGGTCGGATGTGAAAAGTGGGTTATAATAAGCGTGTATGCACCTGGAGAAGAGAGGAGTGTAGAGGAGAGAGAGAAATTTTGGAGATGTTAGTGAATGTATAGGAACTTTTGAACCAAGTGAGAGAGTAATTGTAGTAGGGGACCTAAATGCTAAAGTAGGAGAAACATGTAGAGAGGTGTGGTAGGTAAGTTTGGGGTGCCAGGTGTAAATGAAAATGGGAGCCCTTTGATTGAACTTGTATAGAAAGGGGTTTAGTTATAGGTAATACATATTTTTAAGAAAAAGAGGAAAAAAGTATACAAGATATGATGTAGGGCGTAATGACAGTAGTTTGTTGGACTATGTATTGGTAGATAAAAGACTGTTGAGTAGACTTCAAGATGTACATGTTTATAGAGGGCCACAGATATATCAGATCACTTTTTAGTTGTAGCTAAAGTGGGGTAAAGGTAGATGGGATACAAGGAAAATAGAAGCAGTAAGTAAAAGAGAGGGAAGGTTTATAAACTAAAAGAGGAGGCAGTTAGGGTAAGATATAAACAACTATTGGAGGATAGATGGGCTAGTGAGAGTGTAGGCAATGGGGTGAAGATGTATGGAGTAGGTTAAAGAATGTAGTGTTAGAGTGTTCAGCAGAAGTTTGTGGTTACAGGAAAGTGGGTGCGGGAGGAAGAAGAGTGATTGGTGGAATGATGATGTAAAGAGAGTAGTAAGGGAGAAAAAGTTAGCATATGAGAGGTTTTTACAAAGTAGAAGTGATGCAAGGAGGGAAGAGTATATGAAAAAAAAGAGGTTAAGAGAGTGGTCAAGCAATGTAAAAGAGAGCAAATGAGAGAATGGGTGAGATGTTATCAACAAATTTTGTTGAAAATAAGAAAAGTTTTGGAGTGAGATTAATAAGTTGAGGAAGCCTAGGGAACAAATGGATTTGACAGTTAAAAATAGGAGAGGAGAGTTATTAAATGGAGAGTTAGAGGTATCGGAAGATGGAGGAATATTTTGAGATGTTAAATGTTGATGAAGACAGGAAACTGTGATTTCGTGTATAGGGCAAGGAGGAATAACATCTTGTAGGAGTGCGGAAGAGCCAGTTGTGAGTGTGGGGGAAGTTCGTGAGGCAGTGGGTAGAATGAAAGGGGGTAAGGCAGATGGGATTAAGGTAGAAATGTTAAAAGCAGGCGGAGATATAGTTTTGGAGTGGTTGGTGCTATTATTTAATACATGTATGGAAGAGGGTAAGGTACCTAGGGACTGGCAGAGAGCGTGTATTGTTCCTTTGTATAAAGGCAAAGGGGACAAAAGAGAGTGCAAAATTATAGGGAATAAGTCTGTTGAGTATACCAGGTAAAGTGTATGGTAGAGTTATTATTGAAAGAATTAGGAGTAAGATGGAGAGCAGAATAGCAGATGAACAAGGTGGCTTTAGGAAAGGTAGGGGGTGTGTAGACCAAGTGTTTGCAGTGAAACATATAGGTGAACAGTATTTGGATAAGGGTAAAGAGGTTTTGTGGCATTTATGGATTTGGAAAAGGCATATGATAGGGTGGATAGTGGGGCAATGTGGCAGATGTTGCAGGTGTATGGAATAGGAGGTAGGTTACTGAAAGCAGTGAAGAGCTTTTATGAGGATAGTGAGGTCAGGTTAGAGTGTGTAGGAGAGAGGAGATTATTTCTCGGTAAAAGTAGGCCTTAGACAGGGATGTGTGATGTCACCGTGGTTGTTCAATATATTTATAGATGGGGTTGTAAGAGAAGTGAATGCGAGGGTCTTGGCAAGAGGTGTGGGGTTAAAAGACAAAGAATCAAATACAAAGTGGGAGTTGTCACAGTTGCTTTTGCTGATGACACTGTGCTTTGGGAGATTCTGAAGAGAAGTTGCAGAGGTTGGTGGATGAATTTGGTAAGGTATGTAAAAGAAGAAAATTGAAAGTGAATATAGGAAAGAGTAAAGTGATGAGGATAACAAAAGATTAGGTGACTTGAAGATTGGATATCAGATTGGAGGGAGAGAGTATGGAGGAGGTGAATGTATTCAGATATTTGGGAGTGGACATGTCAGCAGATGGGTCTATGAAGGATGAGGTGAATGAATTGATGAGGGAAAAGGGCGAGTGGTGCCTCAAGTCTGTGGAGACAAAGAACTTTGTCCATGGAAGTTAAGAGGGAATGATGAGAGTATAGTTATACCAACACTCTTATATGGTGTGAACCATGGGTGATGAATGTCACAAGAGGAGAAGGCTGGAGGCAGTGGAGATGTCATGTCTGAGGTCAATGTGTGGTGTGAATATAATGCAGAGAAGTGGAGTTTGGAAATTAGGAGGAGGGGCGGATTACCAAAACTATTATCCAGAGAGCTGAGGAGGGGGTTTTTGAGGTGGTTCGGACATGAGAGAGAATGGAACGAAACAGAATGACCTCGAGAGTGTATAAATCTGTAGTGGAGGGAAGGCGGGTAGGGGTCGGCCTAGGAAAGGTTGGAGGGAGGGTAAAGAGGTTTTGTGTGCGAGGGCTTGGATTTCCAGCAAGCATGGGTCGTATATTTTCTCTATTGTCCATGGGGGAAATGGAAAAGAATCTTTCCTCCGTAAGCCATGCGTGTCGTATGAGGCGAAATAAGATGCGGGAGCAATGGGCTAGTAACCCCTTCTCCTGTACAAATCCACTAAAAACAAGAAGAAGAAAAACTTTATAAAATTGGGTTGTCTGAATGTGCGTGGATGTAGTGCGGATGATAAGAAAGAGATGATTGCCGATGTTATGAATGAAAAGAAGTTGGATGTCCTGGCCTAAGCAAACAAAGCTGAAGGGGGTGGCGGTTTCAGTGGGGAGAAATAAATGGGATTAAGTCAGGAGTATCTGAGAGAGTTAGAGCTAAGGAAGGGGTAGCAATAATGTTGAAGGATCAGTTATGGAAGGAAAAGAGGGAATATAAATGTGTAAATTCAAGGATTATTGGATTAAAATAAGGGTCGGATGCAAAAGTGGGTCATAATGCTGTATGCACCTGGAGAAGAGAGGAGTGTAGAGAGAGAGAGATTTTGGGAGATGTTAGCGAATGTATGGAACTTTTGAACCAAATGAGAGAGTAATTGTGGTAGGGGACCTAAATGCTAAAGTGGGAGAAACATGCAGAGAGGGTGTAGTAGGTAAGTTTGGGGTGCCAGGTGTAAATGATAATGGGAGCCCTTGATTGAACTTTGTATAGAAAGGGTTTAGTTATAGGTAATACATATTTTAAGAAAAGAGGATAAATAAGTATACAAGATATGATGTAGGCGTAATGACAGTAGTTTGTTGGACTATGTATTGGTAGATAAAGACTGTTGAGTAGACTTCAGGATGTACATGTTTATAGAGGGGCTACAGATATATCAGATCACTTTTTAGTTATAGCTACAGTGGGAGTAAAAGGTAGATGGGATACAAGGAAAATAGAATCAGTAAGTAAAAGAGAGGTGAAGGTTTATAAACTAAAAGAGGAGGCAGTTAGGGTAAGATATAAACAACTATTGGAGGATAGATGGGCTAGTGAGAGTGTAGGCAATGGGGTCGAAAATGTATGGGGTAGATTTAAAAGGTAGTGTTAGAGTGTTCAGCAGAAGTTTGTGGTTACAGGCGAGTGGGTGCGGGAGGGAAGAGGAGCGATTGTGGAATGATGATGTAAAGAGAGTAGTAAGGGAGAAAAGTTAGCATATGAGAGGTTTTACAAAGTAGAAGTGATGCAAGGAGGGAAGAGTATATGGAGAGAAAAAGAGAGGTTAAAAGAGTGGTGAAGCAATGTAAAAAGAGAGCAGGTGAGAGTGGGTGAGATGTTATCAGCAAATTTTGTTGAAAATAAGAAAAAGTTTTGGAATGAGATTAATAAGTTGAGGAAGCCTAGAGAACAAATGGATTTGACAGTTAAAAATAGGAGAGGAGAGTTAATAAATGGAGAGTTAGAGGTATCGGGAAGATGGAGAGAATATTTTGAGGATTTGTTAAATGTTGATGAAGACAGGGAAGCTGTGATTTCGTGTGTAGGGCAAGGAGGAATAACATCTTGTAGGAGTGTGGAAGAGCCAGTTGTGGGTGTAGGGAAGTTCGTGAGGCAGTGGGTAGAATGAAAGGGTAAGGCAGCTGGGATTGATGGGATAAAGATAGAAATGTTAAAAGCAGGTGGGGATATAATTTTGGAGTGGTTGGTGCTATTATTTAATAAATGTATGGAAGAGGGTAAGGTACCTAGGGATTGGCAGAGGCGTGTATTGTTCCTTTGTATAAAGGCAAAGGGGACAAAAGAGAGTGCAAAAATTATAGGGGAATAAGTCTGTTGAGTGTACCTGGTAAAGTGTATGGTAGAGTTATTATTGAAAGAATTAAGAGTAAAACAGAAAGCAGGATAGCAGATGAACAAGGGGCTTTAGGAAAGGTAGGGGTGTGTAGACCAAGTGTTTACAGTGAAACATATAGGTGAACAGTATTTGGATAAGGGTAAAGATGTTTTTGGCATTTATGGATTTGGAAAAGGCGTATGATAGGGTAGATAGGGGCAATGTGGCAGATGTTGCAGGTGTATGGAATAGGAGGAAGGTTACTGAAAGCAGTGAAGAGTTTTTATGAGGATAGTGAGGCTCAGGTTAGAGTGTGTAGGAGGGAAGGGACTATTTCCCAGTAAAGTGGGCCTTAGACAAGGATGTGTGATGTCACCGTGGTTGTTCAATATATTTATAGATGGGGTTGTAAGAGAAGTGAATGCGAGGTCTTGGCAAGAGGTGTTGGGCTAAAAGATAAGAAGCAAATACAAAGTGGGAGTTGTCACAGTTGCTTTTTGCTGATGACACTGTGCTTTGGGAGATTCTGAAGAGAAGCTGCAGAGGTTGGTGGATGAATTTGGTAGGGTGTGTAAAAGAAGAAAATTGAAAGTGAATATAGGAAAGAGTAAGGTGATGAGGATAACAAAAAGAATAGGTGACGAAAGATTGGATATCAGATTGGAGGGAGAGAGTATGGAGGAGGTGAATGTATTCAGATATTTGGGAGTGGACATGTCGGCGGATGGGTCTATGAAGGATGAGGTGAATCATAGAATTGATGAGGGGAAAAGGGTGAGTGGAGCACTTCGAGTCTGTGGAGACAAAGAACCTTGTCCATGGAAGTAAAGAGGGGAATGTATGAGAGTATAGTTATACCAACGCTCTTATATGGGTGTGAAGCATGGGTGATGAATGTTGCAACGAGGAGAAGGCTGGAGGCAGTGGAGATGTCATGTCTGAGGTCAATGTGTGGTGTGAATATAATGCAGAGAATTCGGAGTTTGGAAATTAGGAGGAGGTGCGGGATTACCAAAACGATTGTCCAGAGAGCTGAGGAGGGGTTGTTGAGATGGTTTGGACATGTAGAGAGAATGGAACGAGACAGAGTGACTTCGAGAGTGTATAAATCTGTATTGGGGAAGGCGGGGTAGGGTCGGCCTAGGAAAGGTTGGAGGGAGGGTAAAGGAAGTTTTGTGTGCGAGGGCTTGGACTTCCAGCAAGCATGTGTGAGCGTATATGATAGGAGTGAATGGAGGCATATGGTTTTAATACTTGACGTGCTGTTGGAGTGTGAGCAAAGTAACATTTATGAAGGGATTCAGGAAACCGGCAGGCCGGACTTGAGTTCTGGAGATGGGAAGTACAGTGCCGGCACTCTGAAGGAGGGGTGTTAATGTTGCAGTTTTATAACTGTAGTGTAAAGCACCCTTCTGGCAAGACAGTGATGGAGTGAATGATGATGAAAGTTTTCTTTTCGGGCCACCCTGCCTTGGTGGAATCGGCCGATGTGTTAATAAAAAATAAAAATAAGAATGGAGACAAATGGTTTTTAATACTTGACGTGCTGTTGGAGTGTGAGCAAAGTAACATTTATGAAGGGATTCAGGGAAACCGGCAGGCCGGACTTGAGTCCTGTAGATGGGAAGTACAGTGTCTGCACTCTGAAGGAGGGGTGTTAATGTTGCAGTTTTATAACTGTAGTGTAAAGCACCCCTCTGGCAAGACAGTGATGGAGGGAATGATGACGAAAGTTTTTCTTTTTCGGGCCACCCTGCCTTGGTGGGAATCGGCCGATGTGTTAATAAAAAAAAAATAATAAATAAATATTGTATTCACATAAAACTGCACAAAAACTGAACTCAAGGCTCCACATGTGCTAATTCAGCATTCTACCATTTGACTGTCTTGGTTACAATAAGAAGGTAACAGCCTATTTTTGTTAGGTACATTCAAGAGATGTGCCTTAATACCGATGAAGGGTTCTTGATACAAAGAATTGAAATTACTGTTCACCTCTTTGGATGAAAACTGTCTCTTTTTCCTTATTCCCATCTGTGCATTTAGCACTCCCCATAAGTACAATATTTAGGTAATGTCAGCAGGTGCCACCATCTGCTAGCTTTTAATAGTAGCAGATGATGATGATTTTGATGATGTGGCTCTTTGTCCCTTGTGTTAAAATTCTTTCTAAAACCTAATGGACGACTAAATTCATGTTACGGGAATCAAACCAGAGGTTCTGCATGTGAAAACTGCATTCTACCACTGGGCTGTATTAGTAACAATAGGGTCCCCCTGATGGCAGGACCTATGTGGTGTGGGGATTACAGCCTTTGCTGTTTTGGCTGCACTGAATGAGCTTCAACTCCCTCAGGATGGTTATGGTATGTAGTGCCCTAACACTGTCCTGTGTGTTTGCATTGTAACTCATAAATTCCTTACTTCCTCTTGCCTGGAAGTTGAGCAGACTGTTAGCCTTCGGTCTGCAGGTAGGTAATAAGTCTCTTTGGTAGGAGGATAGAGGTCAAATAGGAAGCTTAGGACTGGTACTATTTCTTGTACACATGAATGGCTTGACAAAAGGGATACACTCAAAGGTACGTACTCCTGTTCAAAGATATGAAACTACTGAAGAGAATACAAGCAGATGGGGACAGGAAAGACTACAAATAGTTCCGAACAGGCTGCAGGTTTGGTCTGATAAATGGCTACTGGAATTTAATCTCAGCAAGTGAAAAGTTATGAAATCTAGGGATGGGCAAAGATGGCAGATGGAGTACAGACTCAGGAAACAATGGCTGCAAACCTCACTCAAGGAGAAGGATCTTAAGGTGAGTATCATATTGGGCATATTGCCTGAGGCATACATCAACCAAATAACTGCTACAGCAAATGCACAACTGGTAATTCTAAGGTTAAGTTTTAGCCATCTAAGTAAGGAATCATTCACAACACTAATGTGCATGTCCTGCCCATATTGGAGTATGCAGCACCATTATGGAACCCACATTTGTTCAAGCATCTCGAGTCCTGGATCTAATGGGTATGTCGCTGCATAATCCTACGGGTTTAGCGCTCCCCCTTGATTATAATAATAATAATAATGGGTATGTCATATGAGGAGAGGTTAAAGGAACTCAGCCTGATGACACATGAGGAAAGAAGGACTAGGGGCAATATGATAACAATGTACAACATACTGAGGGAAATTGATAGGGTGGACAGGCACAGATTGTTTGAGAAACGGGAAGCAGGAACACGAGGGCACAGCTGGAAGATAAAAACAAAGGCGATGTTAGGAAATATTTATGCAGTCTTAGAATAGCCAGGAAGTGGAATGGCATGGAGAGGGAAGTGGTAGAGGGAGGATCCATACACAGCTTCAAGAGGTACAATAAGGCTCTTGATCTTGAAGCCAGGAGAGAGAGAGAGAGAACCTAGTTGAGTCAGTGAAGAGGCAGGGTCAGGAGCTGAGACTCGACCCCTGCAATGACAAATAGGCGAGTACATGTGAGTGAGTTTGCATGCCCATACACACACACACACACAAAGGTTAATTTATGAGCTTCCATCAGCTTCTCTCTACAAGTGCCAGATCAGACAGGCTATGATGGTTAAGTGAGCCTAACAGGCTGCTAGCAAAAGCACAGCCTCAGGCCAGGCTGCTGGGTTAGGAGAGCCCTCAAAACTAGTCACAGGTAAACATTTGTTTTTTTCACTCTGTCACCTTGTTTTGATGAAGTTGAACCAATTAAAAATGCTATAGGCTTACCCTGTTTAGAAAATGATGAGTGTGCATATGAATACAAAAACTTCTGTCTATTCTTTCAGCACTGCTGAAGAGAAAGTTATATTATTGCTGAAAATTTTGTCCGAGATGCAAATAAATGTACATTAATATAATGAGGCATAGAAGAGTAATCAGGTATAGAAAATTTCCTTAGCAAATACAGTGGACCCCCGGTTATCGGCCATAATTCGTTCCAGAATGTTGTTCTAGTGCCGTTAACGAACGAATTTGTTCCCATAAGGACAAATGTAAATTAGATTAGCCCGTTTCAGACCCCCAAAAATACACTTCAAAAGCACTTACAAAAATACACTTACATAATTGTTCGAGTTGGGAGCAGTACGAAATCTGGGGATCCACTATCTAGTTTTTCAAAATACTGATAAAAATTTTTGTTCCAAAAAATTTGATGTCTTAATTAAGGTAACTTGAGAACTTTTGGATTAACAACTTTGTAAGCATAGATATTTTAGTCAAATGGAAATTAAGTAAACCACTTGCAAAGTTACAAGAAGTGATTTTAGACAACAGTGAGGATGTGTAATAATGTGAAACTGACATTTTAGAACAATTCCACTAGATAAAGTAACCACTAGATGTATTTTGGTTGCTGAAATTTTTAATCCTAGGATTGAAAAACACAAGTTCCCTGTACCTCAATTAATGAGATTGGAATACTACAGAGTAATAAATATTACTCTCATGATACTCATAATAAATATTATCATGTAGCTAACAATAAACATTACTATCACAAAACTAATAATAAACATCATCATCATCATGGAACTTGTAGTAAACATTACTGCAAGAAACCCCTCTCATGTGCCTAAATATTCAATGAAGCAGAAGCCTAGGTACCGGGCTCGTCTCACAACTGATAACAACAATGGATATACTAGTCCAAATCCACAAAAGTGGCAGCAAAGCAATAAGGATTTTAACCCTTTCAGAGTTTCGGCCGTGCTAGTACGGATTATGCACCAGGGTTTTTGACGTACTAGTACGCCTAAATTCTAGCGCCCTCAAATCAAGCGGAAACAGGCTGGTAGGCCTAGATGGGAGAGAATGGGTCTGTGCAGTCAGTGTGCGCAGTATAAAAAAAATCCTGCACCACACAGTGCGTAATGAGGAAAAAAAAACTCCGACCGTGTTTTTGGTTTAAAACAGCGAATTTGCAGTTATTTTCGTATGGTATTTATGGTTGTATTCTCGTTTTCTTGGTCTCATTTGATAGAATGGAAGATATGTATTACAGAAATAGAGATAATTTTGATTGGTTTCACGATGACAAGTACCTTGAAACTGAGCACAAAGTAGCGAAAATGTTCGATTTTTGCCGATGTTCAAGAGTAAACAAATCACGCCATGGCGAGTCTAATATTCTTGCACAAGTGCGCTGATATTATTTATACCGTTTTTACAATGATGCAATAGTATACATAACAGAAAATCTTCTATTTTTTGTGAGAATAAAAATTCAAAATGGAAAGCAAAAGTAATGTAAGAGGGGCCTGGAGACGTGACTAATGAACAGATAAAATATTATTTTAGTGCCAGGAATGTCTGTCTCGTTTATTCTGGACCCTATTTTGAAATTGGCATCTTTTGAAATTTGTGTGAAATTGGCCAAATTGCCAATTTCTGACCACTTTATTGGGTAGTTCAAATCGGTAAATTGGCAGTTTCTTGTACTTAATTGATAGAACAAATGGAATTCTAGCAAAATAGCTAAAATTTTGGTAGACTGAAACATTGGAATTGGCCGAAAATAGGGCTCAAAGTGGGTGAAATCGCCGATCCGTAAACATCGTCGATACCGCTAACTTTGCGAGAGCATAATTCCGTTAGTTTTTCATCAAATTTCATACTTTTGGTGTCATTATGATCAGAAAAGGATTCTCTATCATTTCATAAGAAAAAATATTTTTTTTTTTCCCGAAAAATTTGCGACCCTGAGAACGAGTTTGGGAGAGGGTCTGTCGACCCTGAAAGGGTTAAGAAGTAAGATCACTAACTTAGTAGGTTCACAACAATTGTACAGCACAGGGCAGCATGGGTTTAGAGCAGGTCCCTCCTAGCTCTGGCAACTACTGGACCATTATACTAATATGGTCATGGATGCATTGAAAGACAAACGAAATGCATATGTAGTATACGCAGACTTTGCAAAAATCTTAGACAAGTGCGATCATGGTGTAATACCAAGCTAAATGTGTGCTAAAGAAAAAAATGGAAACATGGGCTGATGGATTTTTAACTTTCTAAGAAATAAAATGCAAAGAATAATAGTAAAAATCTGAGACTGCCACAGAGAAAAGTTCTGTTCCCCAAGGCACAGTACTCACCCCATCCTTTTCCTCATCCTCATATTCCATACAGACATAAATCATAGCACTGTATCATCCTTTGCAGACGATATTAGAATTTACATAAGTTACATCCATTGAGGACACAGCAAATCTCCAAGCTATTGTAAACCAAGTCTTACAGTAGTACCCTTAAGGATACTCTCATGTAGCTTATAATAAATCACCATGTGATGTGTAATAAACATTACTTTTATGTAATGTGTAGTAATAAACATTACTTCATGTATCATGTAATAAACTTCACTCTTGTGTATTATATTACTCTTATGGAATATACAAAAGCATTATTCTTTTACTTAGCTGAACACAATTTATTAATCATTTAACCTTTATATATTATACGTACATTATTTACATCAAACACTAATTTTTTTAGGTTTTGTTAACATTGAAAATTTTATTTGAGAATGTAAACATGGACAATGGATTGTGCCCAATGATGTTTGAATTTCCCGTGTTTATAATTGCTATTACCGCGCTGTATAACCCCTGTGGTTTAGCGCTTCTTTTGATTATAATAATAATAATAATTGCTATTAATAAGTTTATATATATCAAGAAGTGTGCTGGTAGCTGCTTACACTAAGGTAGGCCCTGCTCAGAAGAAATCAGCAGGGGTTTATATTACTGATTAAATATTTAGTCCTACCATAGCTTCAGATTTTTTTAACACACCGAGTTAGGGGGTTCCAAAAAAGAAACACTTTCACTACCACTCTTGCCAGAAGTGTGCCAACATTACAGCTCAGATGCTGTTCTAAATTGCAAATATTCCCACTCCTTCTTCAGAGTGCAGGCACTGTACTTCCCACCTCCAGGACTCAAGTCCGACTAATCAATTTCTCTGTGTCCCTTCATAAATATTAAATGGCTTACACTACAACAGGACATAGTCATAAAAACCACTCGCCTCCACTCACTCATATCTAATATGCTCCCACACGCCTGTTGGAGGTCAAAGCCCCTCACATACAAAACTTCATTCACCCCCTCCCTCCAACCTCCAAGTCATCCTATTTTTGCTCCATCCTCTAAATTTCAAAACCACTTCAGTAACCCCTCCTAAGCCCTCTGAATAATACTTTCGGTAACCCCGCACCTCCTCTTAATCTCTTAACTACAAATTCTCTGCCTAATATTCACAGCATATATTACACTTAGCCTCTTCTTCAGGGTCTGTGCCATAGTACAACAGTTTTGAGCTCAGGGTCTGTGCCATAGTAATACATGATGAGCTCAACTCACTCAGATAAGCTATGAGTGGCAAATTTTGGCCTAGATGTGAGAGAGTGGGTGTATGTGGTGAGTGTGCACCATATAAAACAAATCCTGCAGTACACAGAGCATAGAGAAAAAACTGCAACTGTTTTTAAATTAAAACAGCAACTTTGCGGTGTATTTTCATATGGTTTTTACGGATGTATTCGTGGTTTCTTGGTCTCATTTGATAGAATGAGGGACATTACAGAAATGGAGATGATTTTGATTGGTTTTAATACAGAAAATGGCTTGAAATTGAGCTCAAAGTTGTGGAAATGTTCAATGTCCAATACACATCAACTGGCGGGTCTAATGTGGTTTAGCGCTTCTTTTGATTATAATAATAATAATAATGGTGGGTCTAATATGCATTCACGAATGCGCTGATATTATTTATACAATTATTACAATATTGCATAACAGTACGTAAATCTTTTTTGTGTGTGAATAAAAATTCTTTATGTAAATAAAACATCAAAATGGAATTTATCTGTAAAGCATGGAAACAACTAATAAACAGAGGAAATGTTATTTTAGTGCCAGGAATACTTGCATTGTTTATTCTGGACCCTATTTTGAAATTGGAATATTTTGAACTTTGTGTGAAATTGGCCAAATTACCAATTTCTGATCACTTTATTGGGTAGTTGAAATAGTTGATTGGGCAGTTTCTTGTGCTCAATCAATAAAATAGAAGTGATACTAGCGAAATAGCGAAGAATCTGGTCGACTGGAATAATGTAATTAGCCTAAAATAGGAGTCAAAGTGGGCACAATCGCTGATGCATAAATATTGATGACAACAAAATTCACAGAAGCATAATTTCCTCAATTTTCCATCAAATTTCTACCATTTCATAAGATTTTTTTTTTTTTTTTTAAATTCTTGGACTGTGAACAAAGGGTTAAAATAGCGACTTTCTGGTGCATTATCAGATGGTTTTTATGGTTTTATTCTAGGTTTCTTGATTACATTTAACAAAATGGAAGATATATTACAGAAATAAAGATGATTTTGATTGGTTTCAGACTGGAGAAATTGACCTCAAAGCAGACATATTTGATTTTTGCCAATATTCCAGAGGACAACAAATCAAGTCACTCATCCAATGAGACATTATTTAGTGGACGAGTTTGGGAGGGTGTGTAAAGGTAGAAAGTTGAAAGTGAACATAGATAAGAGTAAGGTGATGAGGGTATCAAACGATTTAAATAAAGAAAAATTGGATATCACATTGGAGAGAGGGATTATGGAAGAAGTGAATGTTTTTAGATATTTTGGAGTTGACTTCTCAGTGGATGGGTTTATGAAGGATGAGGTTAACCATAGAACTGATGAAGGAAAAAAGGTGAGTGGTGCGTTGAGGTATCTGTGGAGACAAAAAACGTTATCCATGGAGGCAAAGAAGGGAATGTACGAAAGTATAGTGGTACCAACACTCTTATATAGGTGTGAAGCATGGGTTGCAAATGCTGCAGCAAGGAGGCGGCTGGAGGCAGTGGAGATGTCCTGTTTAAGGGCAATGTGTGGTGTAAATATTATGCAGAAAATTCGGTGTGTGAAAATTACGAGGAGGTGTGGAATTACTAAAAGTATTTGTCAGAGGGCTGAAGAGGGGTTGTTGAGGTGGTTTGGTCATTTAGAGAATGGATCAAAGTAGAATGACTTGGAGAGTGTATAAATCTGTAGGGGAAGGAAGGTGGGGTAGGGGTCATCCTTGAAAAGGTTGGAGGGAGGGGGTAAAGGAGGTTTTGTGGGCGAGGGGCTTGGATTTCCAGCAAGCATGTGTGAGCATGTTAGATAGGAGTGAATGGAGATGAATGGTTTTTGGGACCTGACGAGCTGTTGGAGTGTGAGCAGGGTAATATTTTGTGAAGGGATTCAGGGAAACCAGTTAATTGATTTAGTTGGACTTGAATCCTGGAAATGGGAAGTACAATGCCTGCACTTTAAAGGAGGGGTCTGGGATAGTGACAGTTAGGAGGGACTTATTCTCAGCTGTCGTATCTGAGCGCCTCTGCAAAGACAGTGAGTGAGGTGAAAGTGTTGAATGATGATGAAAGTATTTTCTTTTTGGGGATTTTCTTTCTTTTTGGGTCACCCTGCCTCGGTGGGAGACAGCCGACTTGTTAAAAAAAAAAAAATTATTTATACAATTATAAGAATAATGCAGTAATCTGCATAACAGTAAATCTTCTGTTTTTTGTGTGAATAAAAATTAAAAATGGAAAGCAAGTGTAATATAGGAGAGGCCTGGAGACAACTAATGAACAAAAGGAAATGTTGTTTTAGTGCCAGAATGTCTACATTGTTTATTCTGGACCCTAGTTGACCCTAGTTTATTCTGGACCCTGTTGACAAAACCTTGCCCATCTTTTACCCCCTTGTCAAATATACGGTTCACCTCATCATTCATAGACCCGTCCGCTGATAAGTCCACTCCTGAATATCTGAATATCATACTTCCTTTCAATCTGATATCCAATCTTTCATTACTTAAATTTTTTGTTACTCTTATCACCTTGCTCTATCCTTTGTTCACTTTTAATTTTCTTCTTATACAGACCCTCCCAAATCTGTCTACCAACCTATGCAACTTCTCATCAAAATCTTCCAAAAGCAGTGTCATCAATAGAGAGCATCTGTGACAACTTCCACTTTGTATTAAATTCTTTAACTTTCAATCCCACACTCCCCAACATCATAGCATTCACTTCTTTTATTTGTGTATTGTTCAAGTCACGGTATTGTGCCTTTTTTTGTTATTTGTTACCCTGCTTTAAGTAACCTACCACATATTCCATACACTTGCAACATCTGTCATATTCCTCCATTATCCACCCTATCATATACCTTTTCGAAATCCATAAATGTAATGAAAACTTCCTAACTTTTATCTAAATACTGTTTGCTTATGTGCTTCATGGTAAACACTTGGTCTACACATCCCTTATGCTTCCTAAAACCTCCTTGTTCATCTGCAATCCTGCTCTCTGTCTCAACTCTAAGATACACTTCACCTAATATACTCAACAGGCTTATTCCCTTTATAATTCTTACACTCTCTTCTATCCCCTTTTCTTTCATGCACAGGAACTATGCACACACACTGCCAATCCCTAGGTACCTTCTCCCCTTTCAAATATCTATTGAACAAATGCACTAAACACTCCAAAACTATATCCCCACCTAATTTTAACATTTCTGTCTTGATCCTATCAATCCCAGCTGCTTTACCCCCTTTCATAATATTCACTGCCTCTCACACCTCTCCCACACCACATCTGGCTCTTCTTCACTCCTAAAAAATGTTATACCTCTCTGTCCAATGCATGAAATCAATGCCTCCCTCTATTCATCTCTTAACAGCTCCTCAAAACATTCCCTTCATCTTCCTGATTCCCCCACTTCCCCATCTATTAATTCCCCTCTTTTACTTTTAACCCTTTGGGGATCCAAGGGGTCTCTCTGAAACTCGTTCTCAGGGTCCACGAATTTAAAAAAAAAAATTATTTTTTCTTATGGAATGATAAGAGAATCATTTTCTGATCATAACGCCACCAAAATTATGAAATTTGATCGAAAACTAATGGAATTATGCTTTCGCGAAGTTAGCGGTAGCCATGACACTTACGCATCGGCGATTTCGCCCACTTTGAGCCCTATTTTCGGCACATTCCAATGTTTCAGTCTACTAAAATTATAGCTATTTCGCTAGAACTTCATTTCTTCTATCGATTGAGTACAAGAAACAGCCTATTTACCAATTTTAACTACCCAAAATAGTAGTCAGAAAATGGCAATTTGGCCAATTTCACAAAATTTCAAACGATGCCAATTTCAAAATAGGGTCCATAATAAACAAGGCAGACATTCCTGGCACTAAAATAACATCTTCTCTGTTCATTAGTCACGTCTCCAGGCCCCTCTTACATTACTTTTGCTTTCCATTTTGAATTTTTATTCTCTCAAAAAATAGAAGATTTACTGTTATGTATACAACTGCATCACTGTAAAAATGGTATAAATAATATCAGCGCACTTGTGCAAGAATATTAGACTCTCCAGTTGATGTGTATTGGACGCATGGTGTGATTTGCTTACTCCTGAACATCGGCCAAAATCGAACATTTTCGCTACTTTGCGCTCAGTTTCAAGGTACTTGTCATCGTGAAACCAGTCAAAATGATCTCTATTTCTGTAATATATCATCTATTCTATAAAATGAGACTAAGAAAACGAGAATACAACCATAAATACCATACAAAAATAGACTGCAAAGTCGCTGTTTTAAACCAAAAACACGGTCAGTTTTTTTTTCCTCATTATGCACTGTGTGGTGCAGGAATTTTTTTATACTGCGCACACTGACCGCACAGACCCATTCTATCACATCTAGGCCTAACAGCCTGTTTCTGCTTGATTTGAGGGCGCTAGAATTTAGGCGTACTAGTACGTCAATAACCCCAGTGCGTAAGACGTACTAGTACGACCAAAACCCCGAAAGGGTTAACTGTCAAATTCATTCATTCCCTAAACTTTCTCAACTTATTAATCTCACTCTAAAGCTTTTTGTTATTGCCCACTCTATATATATGAATGTTGAGGGTTATGTCGCAGAACACACAAAATTATTTACATTTGCTACACTTTTATGAATATAATGACATGCTAAAAAGCCACCAGTAGCTGCACTTGTTTTTCTTACTCATATCATGTTGCCACAGTATGTTGTGTACACTGTAGACTGCATTACTATGATATTCTATTTTTTTTTTCAACAAGTCAGCTGTCTCCCACCGAGGCAGGGTGACCCAAAAAGAAAATCCCCCCCCCCCCCAAAAAAAAAAAAATTTAACCCTTAAACTGTCCACACGTAGATATACGTTCACGTGCGTAGCTGACCGAATATTTTGAGAAAAAAATAGATTGTTCTTTTTCTTTAAAATGAAGTCCATTTTGTTTGTCATTCCCACATGTTGTAATACTGCACACACTGAGTGCACAGACCCATTTTCTAATCTCTAGGCAACTCAGGCTTATCGTGGCAAGGTTAAAAGCATTTGAAAAAAAAACGTAGATCTACGTTCGGAGCAGTACGCACGCGAATGTATATCTACGTGTGGACAGTTTAAGGGTTAATCATTCAACATTTTCACCTCATACATAATCAGTGTCTACTTATATTGCCATTATTATTATAACCATGAAGAGTCGCTACACCTGTATAGATCATACAATACTACCTGACATGAGAAATAATCAAGTTTGATCCAAGGAAAGGAAATGTAGTTTTATTTCCTTGGATCAAGAGCCCCTTACCAGCATCTATGCACTCATTCATAACTTTCATTTTAAATTTTTTTTTCCCAAAAATGGCCAATAAATTATCTGTTGAATTGTTTTTAACACAATGGCAATCTCCCAGTGAGATAGGACGACCCAAAAAGACAAGGCAACACATTCACCATCATTTATCCCATAACTGTCTTGTCAGAAGTGCATACACATCACAATTCGACTGACCCTCCAAACTGCATCATCAGAATGTAGGCACTGTACTTCCCACCCCTAGTATTACATACATATTTTTGTATTGGTAATTAAATTATAAAATCTAATACAGTTATCATCCAAGTAGAATTTTTTTTTATTGTTGAATATGTTAATTAAGGCTGAAAAGTGTTTCAGAAAAGAAAAATAAAGGAGCAGCAAAGATTACTGGTTATAGTCGTTGAATGTAATTTGGTCAGTTATTGATACAGGAGGAGCAGAAGAAAGCTTAGACTGGTTTTTTGGTGTAAAGCTTATTAAAAGCATGAGGCTTATTACGACTGTCACATATACATCACCAATCAGGATACTTTGATTATAATACTAACAGGTAAAAAACTATATACACACACACAGCATATATATAGCAAAATATACACCTCGGAGGGTATATACAGTGAGATACAATGAAGTATGGCCTAAGGCCATAGAAGTAGAACAACTGATGGCACATACCTCAAGATCAGAAAGTTCTTACTCACTGAAGATACGTGTCATGATGCCATAAGTAGGTCACTGGCTTTTCTTCTTGTTAATTAACTATAGCATTGTGTTCTGAATTTATCTTCTCTATGTATGGATACGTAATTTGTACATACGATACAGGTGACGGAAGACTGCATATCAGATTGGAGGGAGAGAGTATGGAGGAGGTGAATGTATTCAGAGGAGTGGACATGTCAGCGGATGGGTCTATGAAGGATGAGGTGAATCATAGAATTGACGAGGGGAAAAAGGTGAGTGGTGCACTGAGGAGTCTGTGGAGACAAAGAACTTTATCCATGAAAGCAAAGAGGGGAATGTATGAGCGTGTAGTTATACCAACGCTCTTATATGGGTGTAAAGCATGAATGGTAAATGTTACAAGGAGAAGGCTGGAGGCAGTGGAGATGTCATGTCTGAGGGCAATGTGTGGTGTGAATATAATGCAGAGAATCCATAGTCTGGAGATTAGGAGGAGGTGCAGGATTACCAAAACTATTATCCAGAGGGCTGAAGAGGGGTTACTGAGATGGTTCAGACATGTAGAGAGGAAGGAACAAAATAGAATGACTTTGAGTGTATAAATCTGTAGTGGAGGGAAGGCGGGGTAGGGGTCGGCCAAGGAAATGGTGGGAGGAGGGGGTAAAAGAGGTTTAGTGTGCGAGGGGCTTGGACTTCCAGCAAGCATACGTGAGTGTGTTAGATAGGAGCGAATGGAGACAAATGATTTTTAGGACTTGATGTGCCGTTGGAGTGTGAGCAAGGTAACATTAATGAAGGGATTCAGGGAAACCGGCAGGCCGGACTTGAGTCCTGGAGATGGGAAGTACAGTGCCTGCACTCTGAAGGAGGGGTGTTAATGTTGCGGTTTTATAACTGTAGTGTAAGCATGCCTGTGGCAAGACAGTGATGGAGTGAATGATGCTGAATTTTTTTTTTTTGGGCCTTGGTGGGAAATGGCAGGTGTGTTAATACAAAAAAAATAAAAATCAGAACACTCAATGATTTTAATAAGTATGAGTTTTTACCTCATTCATCCTGCAGTGTGCAATAAAACTTAATGTCTCCAAACAATAAAGAAACCTGTGAAAGAAAGGCTGGTAAGGAAAAAATTAGCAAGTATGTATTTTATTTCATAAAAAATACACAGAAAATTTGGCAATATGAGGTTAATAAACAAAATATCCATCAATTCTATGAAATAGAGTAATTAGTACAACTCGCAGAAACACAGTTGTATAGGTGCAGCTATCAGCTCAAACTGTCAATACAGCACCACCAAATGACAACTGTATGTTTGATTATTTTGGTAATTTTTTGACCAAATGTATTTATTTCTTTGTGGATGATCATTTTGTGCATTGTGTTATGCAGTGAGGCTGGATCAGAGACTGTCTGAGGATGGTAATATCTGGATCCTCCACCACAAACATAACAAAAGTTATTCTTGTGGCTTCATGAATTTCGTTTTCTTGTTAATGTGTGCCCCATTATTTTCAGACATCTTGATGTCTCTATCATCGTCATAAAAGTTACCTTGCTCTGGGCTCCTGAAGTTCCCTCCTCTTTTGCCTCTTCCCCTGAAGTTCCCACCTCTTCCACTCCTTCCCCTGAAATTCCCTCCTCTTCTGCCCCTGCCTCTAAAATTATCCCCACGATGATTATTACCCTGGAAGCTACCTCCTCTATGGTGACCACCACTGAAGTTGTCACTGCCTTTACGTTTATCCCGAAAAATGGGTCTAGTTAGATTTTTAATACCAGCAGGTTTGCCTTGATCGCGCTCACTGCTTCGTTTTCTTTCACTGTTCCACTTGCCATGAGTCCTCTCAATGACACTATCATGTGTGTCATCATAATCATCTTTCTCTGTGGCTATGTCATCTAGTTGGTCGCTCTTCCTCTTTCTCTGCTTATTGGTTGGATGATAAACCTGTGCCATTTCCTCTGCAGTTATATCAGTGCCCATCTCACCGACTTTTTGTGGTTGTGAAGCCCTGGAAAGAAATATTTGGTCTTAAACACTGATCATACACACTATATTATAATCCCTTCCCAAATTGTATTTCATGAAGTGCTCAATCTATATAGGTCATTCAAGTGCCAGATCAACCAGGTTGTGATGGATATGTGGGCCAGTGAGCCACCAGTAGCAACAGCCTGGTTGATCAGGCAAGCACCAAACAAACCTGGCTTAAAGCCAGACTGGGCGTATAAAAACTCTTGAAACTATCAAAGGTACTTCTGTCCACTTATTGTAGCTGTTCCCGATCAATCGGACTGTGGGGATCTAATTATCAAGAAATCTATTATATGCTGACTGGAGCAACAGAATTTACAGTTTGTAAATATATATATGTAGAGTATACAGAGGGCTGAAGAGGGGTTGTTGAGGTGGTTTGGCCATTTAGAGAGAATGGATCAAAGTAGAATGACTTGGAGAGCATATAAATCTGTAGGGAAGGAAGGCGGGGTAGGGGTCGTCTCGAAAAGGTTGGAGGGAGGGGTAAAGGAGGTTTTGTGAGCGAGGGGCTTGGACTTCCAGCAAGCATGTGTGAGCGTGTTAGATAGGAGTGAATGGAGACGAATGGTTTTTGGGACCTGACGAGCTGTTGGAGTGTGAGCAGGGTAATATTTTGTGAAGGGATTCAGGGAAACCAGTTAATTAATTTAGTTGGACTTGAGTCCTGGAAATGGGAAGTACAATGCCTGCACTTTAAAGGAGGGGTCTGGGATAGTGACAGTTGGGAGGGACTTATTCTCAGCTGTCGTATCTGAGCGCCTCTGCAAAGACAGTGATTATGTATGAGTGAGGTGAAAGTGTTGAATGATGATGAAAGTATTTTCTTTTTGGGGATTTTCTTTCTTTTTGGGTCACCCTGCCTCGGTGGGAGACGGCCAACTTGTTGAAAAAAAAAATAGCCAATAGAGTATCTTCCAGGTAAGAGCTGGTTATTCTCCATATGAGGTAAAAATATATGTAACACAAGTAAATATTCTGGTAGTAGGTTGGTAGACAGCAACCACCCAGGGAGGTACTACCGTCCTGCCAGGTGAGTGTAAAACGAAAGCCTGTATTTGTTTTACATGATAGTAGGACTTTGGTAAGTCTTTTTCTGTCTCATAAACATGCAAGATTTCAGGTACGTCTTGCTACTTCTACTTACACTTAGGTCACGCTACACATACATGTACACTTTTATGTATACACACTCATCTGAGTTTTCTTTGATTTTGTCTTAATAGTTCTTGTTCTTATTGCTTTTCCTTTCATATCCATGGGGAAGTGGAATAAGAATCTTTCCTCCATAAGCCATGCGTGTTGTAAAAGTCAACTAAAATGCCGAGAACAATGGGCTAGTAACCCCTTTTCCTGTATAGATTTTGCTAAAAAGAAAAAGAAGAAAACCGTCAAATTGGGATGTTTGAATGTGCGTGGATGTTGTGCGAATGATAAGAGAGAGATGATTGTAGATGTTATGAATGAAAAGAAGCTGGATGTCCTGGATTTAAGTGAGACAAAGCTGAAGGGGGTAGGAGAGTTTCAGTGGGAAGAAATAAATGGGATTAGGTCAGGGGTTTCAAATAGAGTTAGATCTAAAGAAGGAGTGGCAATAATGTTGAATAATCAGTTATGGCAGGTAAAGAGGGAATATAAATGTATAAATTCAAGGATTATGTGGAGTAAAATAAAAGGTTGGATGTAGAAAAGAGAAGAGAGAAATGTAGAGGAGAGAGAGATTTTGGGAAATGTTGAGTGTGTGGGGAGTTTTGAACCAAGTGAGAGAGTAATTGTGGTTGGGGATCTTAGTGCTAAAATGGGTAAAAATGTTGTGGAGGGAGTAGTAGGTAAATTTGGGGTGCCAGGGGTAAATGTAAATGGGGAACGGTTATTTGAGCTATGTGTAGAAAGAGGTTTGGTAATAAGTAATACATATTTTATGAAAAAGAGGATAAGTATACAAGGTATGATATAGCATGTAATGAAAGTAGTTTGTTAAATTATGTATTGGTGGATAAAAGGTTGATGGGTTGGCTTCAGGATGTACATGTTTATTGAGGGGCAACAGATATGTATATCGGATCATTATTTAGTTGTAGCTACAGTTAGAGTAAAAGGTAGATGGGACAAAAAGAAAATGGCAACAGCAAGTAAGAGAGAGGTAAAAGTGTATAAACTAAGGGAGGAGGAAGTTAGGGTGAGATATAAGGAACTATTGGCAGAAAGGTGGGCTAGTGCAAGTATGAGTAGTGGGGGGGTTGAAGAAAGTTGGGATAGTTTTAAAAATGCAGTATTAGAATGTGGGGCAGAAGTTTGTGGCTATAGGAGGGTGGGTGCAGGAGAAAAGAGGAGTGAGTGGTGGAATGAAGAAGTAAAGGGTGTGATAAAAGAGACAAAGGTAGCTTATGAGAGGTTTTTAGGTGGCCCGGTGGTCTGGTGGCTAGAGCTCTCGCTTCACACACGGAGGGCCCGGGTTCGATTCCCGGCGGGTGGAAACATTTCGATGTGTTTCCTTACACCTGTTGTCATGTTCACCTAGCAGCAAATAGGTACCTGGGTTGTTAGTCGACTGGTGTGGGTCGCATCCTGGGGGACAAGATTAAGGACCCCAATGGAAATAAGACAGACAGTCCTCGATGACGCACTGACTTTCTTGGGTTATCCTGGGTGGCTAACCCTCCGGGGTTAAAAATCCGAAGAAATCTTATCTTATCTTTACAAAACAGAAGTGTTAATAGAAGAGCAGAGTATATGGAGAGTAAAAGAAAGGTGAAGAGAGTAGTGAGAGTGCAAAAGAAGAGCAGATGAAAGAATGGGAGAGGCTCTATCAAGAAATTTTGCTGAAAACAAGAAAAATTTTTGGAGTGAGATAAACAAGGTAAGAAAGCCTAGGGAACGTATGGATTTGTCAGTTAAAAACAGAGTAGGGGAGTTAGTAGATGGGGAGCTGGAGGTATTGGGTATATGGCGGGAATATTTTGAGGAACTTTTAAATGTCGATGATATAAGGGAGGCGGTAATTTCATGCACTGGCCAGGGAGGTATAACATCGTTTAGGAGTGAAGATGAGCAGGATGTGAGTGTGGGGGAGGTGCGTGAAGCATTACATAGAATGAAAGGGGTAAAGCAGCTGGAACTGACAGGATAATGACAGAAATGTTAAAAGCAGGGGGGGATATAGTGTTGGAGTGGTTGGTATTGTTGTTTAATAAATGTATGAAAGAGGAGAAGGTACCTAGGGATTGGCAGAGAGTATGTATAGTTCCTTTATATAAAGGGAAGGGGATAAAAGAGATTGTAAGAATTATAGGGAATAAGTTTACTGAGTATACAGTGGTACCTCGGTTAACGATGGTCCCCAAACTCGCCCTTTTATGTAATTTTATTTTTTTAAATGCTTTTGTAAGTGTATTTTTGGGGGTCTAAAAGGACTAGTCTATTTTACATTATTCCTTATGGGGATAAATTCGTTTGGTAATGGCACTTGAACAGCATTCTGGAACGAAAAAATATCGTTAACCGAGGTACCACTGTACTAGGTAAAGTGTACGGTAGGGTTATTATTGAAAGAATTAGAGTTAAGACAGAGAGTAGGATTGCAGATGAGCAAGGAGGCTTTAGACTGGGTAGGGGATGTGTAGATCAAGTGTTTACACTGAAGCATATATGTGAACAGTATTTAGATAAAGGTAGGGAAGTTTTCATTGCATTTATTGATTTAGAAAAGGCATATGATAGAGTGGATAGGGGAGCAATGTGGCAAATGTTGCAAGTGTATGGAATAGGTAGTAAGTTACTGAATGCTGTAAAGAGTTTTTATGAGGATAGTGAGGCTCAGGTTAGGGTGTGTAGGAGAGAGGGAGATTACTTCCTGGTAAAAGTAGGTCTTAGACAGGGCTGTGTAATGTCACCATGGTTGTTTAATATATTTATAGATGGGGTTGTAAAAGAAGTAAATGCTAGGGTGTTGGGGAGAGGAGTAGGATTAAATACAAAATGGGAGTTGACACAGTTACTTTTTGCTGATGATATTGTGCTTATGGGAGATTCTAAAGAAAAGTTGCAAAGGTTAGTGGACGAGTTTGGGGGGATGTGTAAAGATAGAAAGTTGAAAGTGAACATAGATAAGAGTAAGGTGATGAGGGTATCAAACAATTTAAATAAAGAAAAATTGGATATCACATTGGAGAGAGGGATTATGGAAGAAGTGAATGTTTTCAGATATTTGGGAGTTGACTTGTCAGCAGATGGGTTTATGAAGGATGAGGTTAACCATAGAATTGATGAAGGAAAAAAGGTGAGTGGTGCTTTGAGGTATCTGTGGAGACAAAAAACGTTATCCATGGAGGCAAAGAAGGGAATGTACGAAAGTATAGTGGTACCAACACTCTTATATGGGTGTGACATTTGATGTCCTGTCTAAGGGCAATGTGTGGTGTAAATATTATGCAGAAAATTCGGAGTGTGGAAATTAGGTGTGGAGTTATTAAAAGTATTAGTCAGAGGGCTGAAGAGGGGTTGTTGAGGTGGTTTGGTCATTTAGAGAGAATGGATCAAAGTAGAATGACTTGGAGAGCGTATAAATCTGTAGGGGAAGGAAGGCGGGGTAGGGGTCGTCCTCGAAAAGTTTGGAGGGAGGGGGTAAAGGAGGTTTTGTGGGCGAGGGGCTTGGACTTCCAGCAAGCATGTGTGAGCTGTTAGATAGGAGTGAATGGAGACGAATGGTTTTGGGACCTGACGAGCTGTTGGAGTGTGAGCAGGGTAACATTTTGTGAAGGGATTCAGGGAAACCAGTTAATTGATTTAGTTGGACTTGAGTCCTGGAAATGGGAAGTACAATGCCTGCACTTTAACCCGTAAACGGTCCAAACGTATATATACATTTACTACCCCAGTGCCCCGAATATTTTGAAAAAAAAAAATCGTTTTTTTTATAGAAATAAAGAGCACATTTTCTAAGTGTAATAGAATAAAAAAAAAAATTTAGGCTCAGTACTTACCGAAATATGAGACCGAGAAGTTGGCAGTGAATGCTTACCTTATGGCAACAGAGTCCTGCCGCTTGCAGAAGTGTTGCCGATATACCTTTTTTTCTCGTTTTTATATTATTTTATTTTATTTTTATGTTCTGATAATTACAATTTATAGTAGTTCTTTGTTCTAAGACTAATATTAGGTACTGAAATTGTACTCAAATTGTCACAAACACACTGACAGGTGGACATTTACACCTGCTTTGGTCATTTACTAATGTCTAGGAATATATACAAAGCATTTATAGGTTCCAGCAATGTTTTGGATACGTGGGAGTATAATAATAATAATAATACAGTGGACTCGGTTACATCGAAACTATTATAAGATAATTTAAGTTCTTGTGAAGTGTATTTGGGCTGAAATAGACTAACCTACGTGAAATTTCCTTAGGAGTAAATTGTTAATGGCACGAGCAGACTTCGGGTGAAGTTTTAGAACTCGGGGCCACTGTATGAATAATAATAGAATAATGAAAATAATAATAAGAATAAGAATAATAAGTTCCCTTGAAGCATGATGTAAAACAAGTCAGTCCACTGCTGACAGTGATAAGATAAGATAAGATAATTGGTGAGCGTACGCGAGGGTGCAGTGATAAGATAAGGGGTGACATTTGATGAGCGAGCATCCCCCTCTGTTTTCACTGTTACACAACCATATCTGTCTGTCAAACTCTATCTATCTGTGTCTTTCAAGCTCTCTGTCTATCTGCCAAGCTCTCTATCTGCCTGTCTGTCAAGCTCTCTGTCTGTCTGTCTGTCCGTCTAGCAACTAGCTCTCCCGTCTCAGAGAGATCCACTCCTGAACCAACACGTCTGGTTCCTGAGCAAGTGTAAATACGTATTTGCCAGTCATGTTTACACATTATATCTAGAAGCACTTTGTCTGGATTTTTTGGGTTATCCTAGGAAATTTACACTATGTTAGTTACCATTTTGTCCTAGGCACATGTCGATTAGACACTAGGCCTGTTGTATATGTGTGTGTGTGTGTACGAAACACTTCAAAATGTTTCGGCCCCGCCGGGAATTGAACCCGGACCCTCCGTGCGTAAAGCAAGAGCGCTAGCCACCATGCCATCGGGGCGTGTATAATTGTATTTGTGTACCTGTGAGACAGAGATAGACAGAGTCAGATAGAGACAGACAGAGACAGATAGACAGGCATAGGTTGCAAGACATTCTAAAAGGATGTTGCACAAATGTTGCACATGGGTTATTATCAAGGTTTTTGATATGTCCTCGACCACTTATGGCCATATCTACCTCAGAGCCACTAAACTCGGGGTCAACATCACTTTCCACTTAAAATGGGAGAGTTAATACTACATGACATCAGTGAATCCCATGTGTTTGCCGCGCTGTTTGCTCTAGCTGGCACTTAATTGAATTGGTGCTCCCACAACGTACTAAGTGGTCCCAGATTTTTTTAATGCAGCGCACACCAAGGGCTAAGACCCATTCTATGCTGACCAGGCATCTCAGGCCAATCATGCCAAATTTGGAGGCAGGAAAAATAAAACGTAAATATACGTTTGGGGCAGTAGCAGTACTAACGTATATATACGTGTGGACCGTTAACGGGTTAAAGGAGGGGTCTGGGATAGTGACAGCTGGGAGGGACTTATTCTCAGCTGTCGTATCTGAGCGCCTCTGCAAAGACAGTGATTATGTATGAGTGAGGTGAAAGTGTTGAATGATGATGAAAGTATTTTCTTTTGGGGGATTTTCTTTTTTTTTGGGTCACCCTGCCTCGGAGGGAGACGGCAGACTTGTTGAAAAAAAAAAAAAAGAAGTAAATATTATATAGCTAGCCACACAAAAATTTTCTTCAGCAACATCAAGAACATCTCAGTATTCAATTACAATGTCAGACCCTTAAGTAAACATTCTGATGACATTATTGCACTTTCTGTTTAACTTTAGTAATGTATACAAGAGAAGGGGTTACTAGCCCATTGCTCCCAGCATTTTAGCCGCCTCTTACAACACGCATGGCTTACAGAGAAAGAATTCTGTTCCACTTCCTAATGGAGATAAGAGGAAATAAACAAGAACAAGAATTAGTAAGAAAACAGAAGAAAACCCAGAGGGGTGTGTGTATATATGCTTGTACATGCAAGTGTAGTGTGACCTAAGTGCAAGTAAAAATTGCTAAGGGAAGCAAATGACACTGTTAAGCTTTTTGAGAAAGCTAAATATTAACCTTTAACCATTAAGCTGTCTGTGATGTATTAGTAAATGTACATAGGTACTACGTCAATGATGTACTAGTACGCATAATACACAGCACTCTCAAATTTGCTGGGTTGCAATTTTAGACCAGGTGTGCAATGTATATAAAAATTCCTGCCCCCCACACAGGGCATGATGGGAACAACTTTCCTCTCAGTTTTTGTAACCATGGCTTTATGACATGAAGTAACCATGGGTTTGAGATGAATATGAGCAAAGGAAAAGGCCATAATGCCATGTCAAACTTAGCCAACTCAAAACCCACAACTGCAGCACCACACCGCCACAGTGATGAACAAATTTCATCTTGTCCGTGGACTGGTAATCACAATCAATACCAAGCACTAATTCATCTTACTGGAGAGAAGATAAAGGCTCATAGATGTTGTGTGTATGCTTACATCATAAGAAAACCTCCACACTGCAAAGATACAAGATATGTGCAAGTTTTGTGAGACACCACTCTGTCTTACTCCTTGTTCCACACACTATAATGAATTTTAATAGCATCTACAGTCATTGTACATACATGGGACAAATAACCAGAGACCAAACAAAACGTTACTCGTCAATCCTAACCAGCCTGATAAGAAGGTCAAAAAAATTGTACTATGAGAACAGATTACATAACTTAAAAGGTGATATGAAAAAGACCTGGAAAACCCTATCTGAAATTCTAGGAACTAAAAAGATATCCGGAAACAAAACAATCAAATTAACAAAACCAGATGAACCACTACTCCCACCCACTGAAACAGCAAACAGACTCAATGCTTTCTTCTCCACCATAGGATAAAACCTGGCGAGCAAAATCCCAAGCTCAAACACCCCACCTAACGACTACCTCACTGGCACCTACCCGAATACACTATTCCTAGCTCCGACCAATCCACAAGAAGTCTCACTTACCATCTACACAGTAAAAAACAAGGCAGGAGATTTAAATAACTTACCAACTTTTATATACAAAAAAGTTTCTCAAGTACTGTCACCAATTATTGCAACACTCTTTAACAAATCCATTGAATCCTCCACCTTCCCATCAATTCTCAAAATAGCGAGGGTTACCCCGATACATAAAGGAGGAGATCAAGCAGACCTGAACAACTATAGGCCAATATCTAACTTACCCCTTCTCTAAGATCTTTGAAAAATTAATTCATAGTCAGATCTATTCCTACCTCACCTCCCACAACATACTCAACCCCTGTCAGTTTGGATTCAGGCCTAATAAAAACACAAATGATGCTATTATACATATGCTAGAACTAATATACACCGCTCTTGAGAAAAAAGAAGTTCCACTAGGCATCTTCATTGATTTACGTAAAGATTTTGATACAGTTGACCATGATTTGTTGCACGTAAAATTATCACACTATGGTATAAGAGGGCACTCCCTCAACTACCTAAAGTCATACCTTAGCAACAGAAGCCAATACAGTGGACCCCCGCCTAATGAGCAAAATTCATTCCAGAAGCCTGCTCAAGTGCCATTACCGAACAAATTTACTTCCTTAAGAAATAATGTCACGTAGGTTAGTCTATTTCAGACCCCCAAAAATACACTTCCACAAG
>WNWK01011894.1:0-19603 GCA_009830355.1 Cherax destructor | reverse complement strand
AAAACTAAATACACAGAACTTAACTTTACCTACAAATTTAAAAAATAATTCTCCACTGCCTCAAAATATCATTACTCACTGTGATACTCCCTAGCCTCTGAACCCCACAAATAAATACTCAAAGAACAAAAAATTCTCATAATTAATCTAATGCAAATGTTGAATAACTAATACGCATTTCATAAATATACAACCCAGTTTTTTTTTTATTTTTATTAACACATCGGCCGATTCCCACCAAGGCAGGGTGGCCCGAAAAAGAAAAACTTTCATCATCATTCACTCCATCACTGTCTTGCCAGAGGGGTGCTTTACACTACAGTTATAAAACTTCAGCACTAACACCCCTCCTTCAGAGTGCAGACACTGTACTTCCCATCTCCAGGACTCAAGTCCGGCTTGCCGGTTTCCCTGAATCCCTTCATAAATGTTACTTTGCTCACACTCCAACAGCACGTCAAGTATTAAAAACCATTTGTCTCCATTTACTCCTATCAAATACGCTCACACATGCTTGCTGGAAATCCAATCCAAATCTTTCCTACTACTAGTGAGCCATGGGAAAGAGTTGCACTAGATCTGTTGACCAACTTCCAATGTTCCCTCAGTGGAAACAAACATCTGTGTGTGATGGTCGATCACTTTACCAGATATTGGGAGTTAGTGCCTATTGCAGATAAGACTGCTGAAACAGTAGCAAAAGCGTTCAAGGAACGTATAATCTGCAGACATACCACTCCTAAGTCCCTCATAACAGATAATGGAGGTGAATTTTGTAATGAGATCCTAGAAAACTTGTGTACACTATACAAGATTACAAAATCAACCATTGTTCCACACCATCCTGCTAGTAATGGGTTAGAAGAAAGAACTAATAAGAAAGTCCTTGACGTCTTAAGAGCTACCATCAATCCCAACAGTGTAACCTGGGATGAAGTCATTCCTGATGTTCAATGTGCCATAAATTCTGCTTTTAACGCTTCTATAGGTGATACCCCTCATTATGCTTTGTACGGTGTCGATAAGCGTTTGCCTTATGAGCTGTTATATTCCAATCCGAAACCGACTTACAATCCAGATGATTTCGTAGCAGTCCGTACCAGTCAAGCTCAGAGTGTTTTCAGACGAATTTGAGAAACACTTCATAAGTCAACAGCAGAATTTACTAGAGTAACTAATACTGGAGCCAAACCAACTAAAGTTCAAGTGGGTTCCAGAGTCATGTTGTTTAATTTTAACAAAACTTCAGCAATGCCAAAACTCGATCAAAAGTTTGTTGGTCCTTATAGAGTAGTCGAACATGTTAATGGCAATAAGTATAAAGTTAGAGAAATTAGTACGGGTCAGTTTAAAGAATCGCATTTAGATCATATGAAGTTAGTATGCGATGATGATGACGAAGTCCCTGACACCCCTGACAATCAGACAAGTGAGACAGAATCTGATAATTCTCCTGTTGCTGTACCCTCTACCTCTAATGATCAGTCAGATCAACCTGAATGTCGTTATTCCCTACGTACACGACAAGTGTTGAGAAATCCTCAAGTATCATTTGTGGATACCAGTGTAGATCCCCCTCAATCAGAAAGTGAGTTACCTATTGTAACAGAGTTTGATCCACCCAGAGATGATAATCATACAGCCTATGTCAATCTCACCCTAGCAGAGTTGGGGTTAAATGTAAATAACCTGTATAGATAAATAATGTAGTAAGTGTTTAACTGTGTGTTATAATATCTACTTAGTATTATTCAATTTTTTTTATCCACGCAACACTGGGGTCGAAATTTTTTTGGAAAAAAAAAATTCTTATGGAATGATAGAGAATCTTTTTCCGATCATAATGCCACCAAAATTGTGAAATTTGATCTTAAACTAACGGAATTATGCTTTCGCGAAGTTAGTGGTATTGATGACATTCACGCATCGGCGATTTCGCCCACTTTGAGCCCTATTTTCGGCAAATTCCAATGTTTCAGTCTACTAAAATTATAGCTATTTCGCTAGAACTCCATTTCTTCTATCGATTGAGTACAAGAAACCGCCTATTTACCAATTTCAACTACCCACAATAGTGGTCAGAAAATGGCAATTTGGCCAATTTCACACAAATTTCAAATGATGCCAATTTCAAAATAGGATCCAGAATAAACAAGGCAGACATTCCTGGCACTAAAATAACATCTTCTCTGTTCATTAGTCACGTCTCCAGGCCCCTCTTACATTACTTTTGCTTTTCATTTTGAATTTTTATTCTCACAAAAAAATAGAAGATTTACTGTTATGTATACAACTGCATCATTGTATAAATGGTATAAATAATATCAGAGCACTTGTGCATGAATATTAGACTCGCCAGTTGATGTATATTGGATGCATGGTGTGATTTGTTTACTCTTGAACATCGTCAAAAATCGAACATTTTCGCTATTTTGAGCTCAATTTCAAGGTACTTGTCATTGTCAAACCAATCAAAATCATCTCTATTTCTGTAATATATCTTCCATTCTATCAAATGAGACCAAGAAAACGAGAATACATCAATAAATACCATACGAAAATAGACTGCAAAGTCGGTTTTAAACGAAAAAAATGGTTTGAGTTTTTTTTCTCATTATGCAGTGTGTGGTGCAGGATTTTTTTTATACTGCGCACACTGACCACATAGACCCATTCTTTCATATGTAGGGCTACCAGCCGTTTCCCACTTAATTTGAGGACGCTAGAATTTACGTGTACTAGTACGGCACCAACCCCTGCTCGTAAAACGTACTAGTACGGCACCGATCCCCAAAGGGTTAAACTGTCCACACATAGATATACGTTCACGTGCGTACTGCTCCAACGTAGATCTACGTTTATTTTTCATGCCTTCAAATTTAATGCTATAGGCCTGAGTCGCCTAGACATGAGCGAATGGGTCTGCGCCCTCAGTGTGCACAGTATTAAAAAAATCTGGGACCACTTAGTACCTTGTGGGAGCACCAGTTCAATTGAGTGCCAGCTAGAGCAAATAGTGTGGCAAACACCAGGTATTCACTGATGTCATGTCGCATTAACACTCCCCTTATAAGAGGAAAGTAAAAATAGTTTAGATAAATACATGAGTGGCTGTGGGTGGGTGTGAGTTGGACCTGACTAGCTTGTGCTACTAGGTCTGATGCCATGCTCCTTCCTTCAGAGGATGTGACCTGACTAGGTGGGTCATTGGTCTAAGCTGGGGGGTGACATGGACCTGCCTTGCATGGGGCAGTAGGCCTGCTGCAGTGTTACTTCTTTCTTATGTTCTTATGTATTCGGCAGGCTGGCTGGCTTTGGCTGTCTCTGGCTGTCTCTATCTGTCTATAACTCTGTCTATATCTCTATCTGTCTATATCTTTGTCTGTCTATGTCTTTGTCTGTCTATATCTTTGTCTGTGTATATCTTTGTCTGTGTATATCTTTGTCTGTCTATATCTTTGTCTGTCTATATGTCCTATATCTCTGTCTCTCTCTCACATGTACACATAAATACAGTTTTTATACATAGTGTAAATTACCTAGGATAACCCAAAAATTCCAGGCAAAATGCTATACAATGCTTGTAGATATAAGATATAATAAGCATGACTGGCAAGTAATACGCATCGTCACTTCTGCATCGTGTATAATACCTGTTGGCTTACGAGCCGCACTCTGAGACTGAGACAAGCAGACGGAAAGACACACACACAGGCAGACAGAAAGACAGATAAGCAGTTAGACAGACATAAGCAGAGCTAGACAAACAGACAGACAGATACAGACAGACAGACAGACAGATAGACATTGAAAAAGGGAGGGTTCCCTCCAGCACTGCTGACATTTATCAAATGTCACTGGGCTGTCAAGAGTTATCTGACATTTGTCAACACACCATTCTTCAAGGAGTTTCATATACTCCAGGCACACAGGCAGACAGAAAGACAGATAAGCAGAGCTAGACAGACAGATACAGACAGATAGACAGATACATACAGATAGACAGATACAGACAGATACAGATAGACAGACAGATACAGATAGACAGACAGATACAGATAGACAGACAGATACAGATAGACAGACAGACAGATAGATAGACAGACAGACAGATAGATAGATACAGAGTGAAAAAGCAAGGGTTCCCTGCACACATTCATTCATCAATGTCACTACCTTATCAGTAGTTATCTGGCAATTGTCATAACACCATTCTTCAAGGAGTTTCATATATACGTACTCCAGGATGTCTAAAACATTGCTTCGTATATATTTATAGACACTAGTAAATGACCAAGGCAGGTGAAAATGTTCACCTGTTGGTGTGATTGTGACTATTTGAGTACTATTTCAGTACATAATATTAGTGTTAGAACAAAGATTGGCTATGAAATCACAAGAACTATTGTAAATTGTAATTATCAGAACATAAAAATTATATAAATTAAAATAAAAACTAGAAAAAAAGTATATCGGCAATACTTCTGCAAGCGGCAGGACTTGATGTTGCCGTCAGGTGAGCATCCAGCACCAAATTGGTGGGCTTATATCTCGGTAAGTACTGGCCCTAAAAAAATTTTTTTAGCCTATCCTGTTTATAAAAATGCGCTCTTCATTTTACAAAAAAAAAAAAAATGATTTTTTTTTTTCAAAATATTCGGAGCAGTACGCAGGTGAACGTAGATCTACGTGTGGACAGTTTAAGGGTTAACAGACCTTGCTCTGACTGACTTTGGATATATGGGACAAAATCCGCTGGGTCAACTGATTCGGAAACAAGAGAGAAAATCTGTTGGTTACAGAATTGGCAGTTACTGTTATGATCATGGCAAAACAATCTTATGTTTGTCTACCAAATTATCATTGCCAGCCACCCATTCTTCCTTATTATTAGTCTGCTAAATTGAGGGTTTACTATTTTTTTAACACACACCAGCTGTCCTCACTAAGGTGTAGTGACCCAAAACAAAAAGGAAATATATTCACTCAACTGTGATGTCTTGCCAGAAAAACAGATATTGACATTCAAATGACCTTCCAAACTGTACCATCCCCATCCTTCATTCAGTGCAAGCACTGTACTTCCCACCTCCAAGGCTCAAGTCCCAATAACCTGTTTCTCCGAATCTCTTCATAAATGTAACCTTGTTTCCACTCCAGCAGCATGTCTCACCATAAAAACCACTACTTTCTTAAGAAGCAAGGTAAGCTATGCTTACCTTATCTCTTAGGATTACACACCACTGCCAGCAAGTCAATTTAACAAGAAATAGGCTTGGAAAGTGCACATAAATTTTTCTAAAAAATAGTTTCTCCCCTTGATTTCCTATTGAATCTTACTGATTAATTTTATCCTCATCTTCTATTCATTGCCTTAACAAATAATTTGACAGGTTGGTCCACCTGTTACTCTCTGGAAAAAATACTCTTTTCATTTTCAAATCTTGAATCACTTTTCCTTGTGGCAGTTTCTATATAATCATTTGTTATTCGTTCCTCCTATGATGGGTCTTGTTGAACTGACATGTACTTGAAGGCTTCATATTTCATGTCCCTAGCTCTCTTTAATATGCTTTCTTGAGTTCTATATCTACTTGATACTGTCTTCCATAAGTGCTCAGTGCTCTTTCCACTTTAAATGTCATTATTCACTTTACAAAGTGTTAATATATATTAATTTTAGTTCTTAGTGAAATGAACAAGTATGCAAGAACAGGTATTTTTTTTAAGGTCCCACCATACAGGTCTGTATTAGGAACATGCATCTATAACAACCAATAATTTCAATACCCTTAAAATATATACAAAAGTATAACAGAAAGAATAACTTACTCTTTGACCTTGTATATTCCTGTCAATCTGCCTTCATTTAATTTCTCAATGTCTTGGTCCATTCCCCCAAAGGATAAACGACATGGCAAGAAGTCCATGCAGTCATAGTAAGAGTTAATCATTAGAATCCGGTCTCTGTAAATATTATCATCAGAGTTAAAAATCATAATTTTTACAGCTTATATTATCAATAACAAAAAAGCACAATACTGTGACTGGAACAATACACAAATAACAAATGCCTTTTTATTAAAAGTGGAAGGGTATTTCAATGCAACACATGAATTATATACTGCACTCTGTTCACATCTCGTTTACACACTTACCAGGACACTTGGATAAGGATCCAGGACACTTGGATAAGGTATCGATGCATTATCCAGGTGTGAAATTTGCAAAACCGTGAATTTAAACATATTATGCCATTACATATCAGGAACCCACATAAAACATGTTATGGTATAGTATGTTTATTATAAATCCATACTAAAACTAACTAAAAACTGCACATTTTCTACTAATAATATGCTTGTCAACAAAGGTCAATGACCTCTATTTCTCCCACTGAAATACAGGTTCTGTATGTGCAAAGCGATTATCCACAAGCTTCTTGAAGAATGCCTCCCTTGCAGATACAGAGGGAGTACTGTAGGTGTTCTCTCAGTACGTACTTTATTTTGATTTTAAATTTGACTAAACTGGTAAGTATTTAAAGAGCTTTATAATTTTTTTTTTTCAATAAGTCGGCCGTCTCCCACCGAGGCAGGGTGACCCAAAAAGAAAGAAAATCCCCAAAAAGAAAATACTTTCATCATCATTCAACACTTTCACCACACTCATACATAATCACTGTCTTTGCAGAGGCGCTCAGATATGACAGCTGAGAATAGTCCCTCCCAGCTGTCACTATCCCAGACCCCTCCTTTAAAGTGCAGGCATTGTACTTCCCATTTCCAGGACTCAAGTCCAACTAAATCAATTAACTGGTTTCCCTGAATCCCTTCACAAAATGTTACCCTGCTCACACTCCAACAGATCGTCATGTCCCAAAAACCATTCGTCTCCATTCACTCCTATCTAACACGCTCACACATGCTTGCTGGCCCCCCTCCCTCCAACCTTTTCTAGGACGACCCCTACCCCGCCTTCCTTCCCTACAGATTTATACGCTCTCCAAGTCATTCTACTTTGATCCATTCTCTCTAAATGACCAAACCACCTCAACAACCCCTCTTCAGCCCTCTGACAAATACTTTTAGTAACTCCACACCTCCTCCTAATTTCCACACTCCGAATAGTATTCTGCATAATATTTACACCACACATTGCCCTTAGACAGGACATCTCCACTGCCTCCAGCCTCCTCCTCGCTGCAGCATCTACAACCCAAGCTTCACACCCATATAAGTGTTGGTACCACTATACTTTCATACATTCCCTTCTTTGCCTCCATAGATAACGTTTTTTGTCTCCACAGATACCTCAACGCACCACTCACCTTTTTTCCTTCATCAATTCTATGGTTAACCTCATCCTTCATAAACCCATCCGCTGACAAGTCAACTCCCAAATATCTGAAAACATTCACTTCTTCCATACTCCCTCTCTCCAATGTGATATCCAATTTTTCTTTATCTAAATCGTTTGATACCCTCATCACCTTACTCTTATCTTTGTTCGGCAGGCTGGCTGGCTGGCTTTAGCTGTCTCTGGCTGTCTCTCTGTCTATATCTCTGTCTATCTGTCTATATATCTTGTCTATATCTCTGTCTATCTGTCTATATCTGTCCTATATCTCTGTCTCTCTCTCTCTCACATGTACACATAAGTATACAGTTATTATACATAGTGTAAATTACCTAGGATAACCCAAAATGTCCAGGCAAAGTGCTATACAGTGCTTCTAGATATAAGACATAAATAATCATGACGCAATATGCATTTTCACTTGCTCGGGAATCAGGGAGCAGCTGGTAAACCAAGTTTTACAACGGTCCCTGAGACAGAGACAAGCAGACAGAAAGACACACACACAGGCAGACAGAAAGACAGATATAAGCAGAGCTAGACAGATAAGCAGAGCTAGACAGACAGATAAGCAGTGCTAGACAGATAGACAGACAGTGAAAACAAAGAGAGGGTTCCCTGCTCACATTCATCAATGTCATTGGGCTGTCAACATTATCTGACACTTGTCATAACACCATTCTTCAAGGAGTTTCATATTATACTCCAGGCACACATAGGCAGACAGAATGACAGATAAGCAGAGCTAGACAGAAAGACAGATAGACAGACAGTGAAAACAAAGCGAGGGTTCCCTGCACACATTCATTCATCAATGTCACTGCCTTATCAGTAGTTATCTGACAACGGTCATAACATCATTCTTCAAGGAGTTTCATATATACTCCAGGATGTCTAAAACATTGCTGGGACCTATAAATACTTGTATATATTTCTAGACAATAGTAAATGACCAAGGCAGGTGAAAATGTTCACCTGTTGGTGTGATTGTGACTATTTGAGTAATATTTCAGTACCTAATATTAGTGTCAGAACAAAGATTGGCTATGAAATCACAAGAACTATTATAAATTGTAATTATCAGAACATAAAAATTATATAAATTAAAATAAAAACGAGAAAAAAAAGTATATCGGCAATACTTCTGCAAGCGGCAGGACTTGATGTTGCCGTCAGGTGAGCATCCAGCATCAACTTCGCGGGCTTATATCTTGGTAAGTACTGGCATTAATTTTTTTTTTATCCTATAACATGTAGAAAAATGCGCTCATTTAAAATAAAAGAAAAAAAGTTGCTGCGCGAGTGAACGTAGATCTACGTTTGGACAGTTTAAGGGTTACTTGAGCAATATAGCTTGGCCTAAAGAAAAATGGGTGTCACTGAAAACCGTTGTATCAGCGAAACACTGTAAAGCAGAGGCTGCCTGTACGTATATCAAAAGTCTCCATACAGGTTTTATTTTTAATTATTAACATATCGGCCGTTTCCCACCAAGGCAGGGTGGCCCGAAAAAAAAACCTTTCATCATCACTCACTCCATCACCGTCTTGCCAGAGGCATGCTTACACTACAGTTATAAAACTGCAACATTAACACCCCTCCTTCAGAGTGTCGGCACTGTACTTCCCATCTCCAGGAATCAAGTCCGGCCTGCCGGTTTCCCTGAATCCCTTCATAAATGTTACCTTGCTTACACTCCAACAGCATGTCAAGTCCTAAAAACCATTTGTCTCCATTCGCTCCTATCTAACATGCTCACACACATGCTTGCTGGAAGTCCAAGCCCCTTGCACACAAAACCTACTTTATCCCCTCCCTCCAACCTTTCCTAGGCCGACCCCTACCCTGCCTTCCCTCAACTACAGATTTATACACTCTCGAAGTCATTCTATTTTGTTCCTTCCTCTCTACATGTCCACACCATCTCAATAACCCCTCCCACACCTCCTCCTAATCTCCAAACTACGGATTCTCTGCATTACGTATATTCACACCACACATTGCCCTCAGACATGACATCTCCACTGCCTCTAGCCTTCTCCTTGTTGCAACATTCACAACCCATGCCTCACACCCATACAAGAGCGTTGGTATAACTATACTCTCATACATTCCCCTCTTTGCTTTCATGGATAAAGTTCTCTGTCTCCACAGACTCCTCAGTAATTGTAACATATTCTTATTTTAAAACAAAAAATCAGTAACCCGTTTTCTTCTGTAAAATCATTCACTTTTAATACTTGATTTTCTTATAAGCTTTCTAAGCAGAACATATATTTTATACAGCTTTTCCGTGCACTGATGTGGGTTAATGGTATGCAAGGCTGTTATCTGGAGAATCTCTGAAAATTCTTGGTTCATTTTGTTTCGGCCAATTCTCCGATTGTTGAAGTTAAATTTTGTGAAAATCCCTTCATAATGACTATTTCTTGAGATATCTACACTAGAATTTACACTTATTTGTACTCTGGTGAGGTTGTGATCAGAGTACATAGTACTATATGAGTATACAGTACAGTGGACCCTCGGTTAACGAATACCCCGGAAATCGTGCAATTATGTAAGTATAATTTTGTAAGTTCTTGTGGAAGTGTAGTTTTGGGGGTCTGAAATAGACTAACCTACATGACATTATTTCTTAAGGACGTAAATTCGTTCGGTAATGACACTTGAGCAGGCTTCTGCAATGAATTTTTTTCGTTAACCGAGGGTCCACTGTATTGCACTTGAGATTGGATTGTCTCTGATTAGTTCCTCAACAGCTTGAGGGAAAAAGCAGTTTCAGTTTATGTTTAAAATATTCATAAGATGAATTAACGCTATATAGAAATTTTAAAAATATATTATGAACATACATGTATCAAGGAAGATGTGACACCATGAGCATAGTTCTGCTTCTGTAGCTACGAATAAGTACTTTAATTAAATTTTTTAACCCACCAGCCATCTCCCACCAAGGAAGGATGATCCGAAAAAGAAGAAATGTTTCCACAAAGTTTTTCTTTTTATAATTAGTAATTTATACAGGAGAAGGGGTTACTAGCCCCTTGCTCCTGGCATTTAACTCGCCTCCTATGACAAAAGGCTTATGGAGGAAGGATTCTTCTCCACTTCCCCATGGACTGTAATTACAAATACTGTATGTATGGTAATTACAATCACTTTACTAGTATGACAAATTATTTTCTGGAGAGTAAAGGATAGGACATGATAAAAAAATTAAACCATTTATTTAGCAAAGAACCCATTCTAGCAAAATAAAGCAAAATTAATACAAAATTTGTTGGTTACTTTACAGGGAAGTAGATAAAGTGGTAGAGTAAAGAGTACTACAGAGCACACTTGATAAGCACTGCCGGCAGTGTTGTACACTTACGCTCCTTCGTGTAGCGAGGAAAGCTGATCTTGGTAGAGATTTTCTCGCTCTTCATTTTCTTCTTGAACTTGAAACTTTTCTTTACTTTTTTTCATGAACTGAAAATAAAAATGTTTAACAAATTAATCTGCTTAAAAGTCATTATTCAAACCACTTTATATGTTTTTTGCCTCATTAAATTGTATGCACTATCAAGAATACCGTACCACAAATCAGATAGTTTTATAGTATGTACTACAAAGACATTAGTTCCAAACTATGTTAGTTCTCTATAGAGCATGTGAAAGTATTAGAACTTCTTATCTAAGCTAATATGTATTCAATTTTAAAATGGCATTTTGGGATCTGGAGTATACCTGAAGAGGGTTTCAGGGATCAATGCCCCCCTTGGCCCGGTCTATGACAGCCTCTGGTATCAAAATCTGTATAATGTGGTTTTCACTTATTATTTGGGATCAAGAACCTTTGAACCATACGAAGAGAGCCCTCCCGTACCTGGAAAGTACTCGAGGGCTTTGTCCGAAATGTGCACACTGTCATAACATACTGGAGTGAGAGATATGGGAGGAAGTGCAAAATAAATCCAGTGAAAAGCAGGGATGCAGTGGGCACAATAGGGGAACGCTGTATCAATATCAGTGGCGCTAGATTATTCAACTTCTTAGCAAAAGATATCATAAACACTGCTGAGAGAAGAGTAGAAGTGTTCAAAAGGAAAAAGGAAACTAGACAAGTATCTTAACCAGGTGCCAGATCAACCAGGCTGTGATGGACATGTGGATCAGCAGACCAGCAGCAGCAACAGCCTAGTCAACCAGGCAAGCACCAGATTAGCCTAGCCTAGGCTCTGGGAGTAGAAACACTCTTGGCACTCATCAAAGGTATAAGATACCTGAACATCACAACAACTGTCATGTTATAAAAGCCCAAACGTCACTTATAACAGGTAGTCTGGATCTCTTCCAAGGAGAAGAGTTTGCCTGCTTCGTGGACCAGGAATGGATTTAACTCCCTCACCTTCGGAAGCCCCCTGAAATTAAAAGCGCTGACAATGTTGGCATTAAAAAACATATTTTTTTCTTAAATGGTAGAGAATCGTTTCCTGAAGGTAATGACACCAAAATAAGAAATTTGATGGGAAACTTACAGAATTACACAGGTATAAAGCTAGCAGTCTGAGTGCAATTGACATATTGACGATTTTACCCACACTAAGACCTATTTTAAGCTAATTAAACTGCTCCAATCGACCAAATTCTTAGCTATTTTGCTAGTATGCCTTCTGTTATATTTCTTGAGAAGAAAAAACACCCATTCAACTATAAAGTGCACCATAATTGGCAAACATCACACAAAATTAAAAAATACCAGTTTAAAAACTGAGTAAAGTAAATTTTATTTCTTTGCAAGTTTACATCGAGATTTTGTAATTACAATTTAGAATTGAAGAGCAAGGAGAGCCACTATTATGCCATGGCATTATGGGCAGACTTAATCTAATGACTTATTTACTACTTAATACTAGAGAAATAGAAAGATTTTGTTATAGTTAAATATTAGCATGTGTTTTTAGCAGATAATAAGTTTACTAAATTACAATCTGAGGATATTACATTTGTCAACATGTTATGCAAGATGGTTATATCAATAGTAAATATAGCACTTTTATTATGGGTAAATAACACTGAACATTGTTGAAAGTAGTTTACAATAAGAGTATATTTAGTTTAGGGTGAGTAAGTAGTTTTTGAGAAGAGTCTTAAATTGATGTTCAGGAAAGGTTGTTTTAATATTTTCTGGTAATGAATTCCAGATTTTGGGGCCCTTTATGTGCATAGAGTTTTTACACAGGGTGATATGGACTCGGGGTATATCAAAAAGTGATCTGTGTCTTGTGTTATGGTCATGGGTCCTGTTAAAGTTGGTGAGGAGAATTTTGAGTGGAGGGTTTATATTTGAGTGTAGAGTTCTATGTATGTAGTAGGCACAAGAATAAGTGTGAATGTTCTTTACAGTGAGTAGTTTTAGACTTTCGAATATTGGCGGAGTATGCTGTCTAGAGTGGGAATTTGTTATCATTCTGACTGCTGCCTTTTGCTGGGTTATGAGTGGTCTAAGGTGATTTAACCCTTTTGGGGTTTCGGCCGTACTAGTACGGCTTACGCCCCAGGGTTTTCGTCGTACTAGTACGCCTAAATTCTAGCACCCTCAAATCAAGCAGAAACAGGCTGTTAGGCCTAGATGTGAGAGAATGGGTCTGTGCGGTCAGTGTGCGCAGTATAAAAAAAATCCTGCACCACACAGTGCATAATGAGAAAAAAAAAACTCTGACTTTTTTATTTAAAACAGCGACTTTGCAGTCTATTTTCGTATGGTATTTATGCTTGTATTCTCGTTTTCTTAGTCTCATTTAATAGAATGGATGATATATTACAGAAATAGAGATAATTTTGACTGGTTTCACGATGACAAGTACCTTGAAACTGAGCGCAAAGTAGCGAAAATGTTCGATTTTGGCAGACGTTCAAGAGTAAACAAATCACACCATGCATCCAATACACATCAACTGGAGAGTCTAATATTCTTGCACAAGTGCGCTGATATTATTTATACCATTTTTACAATGATGCAGTTGTATACATAACAGTAAATCTTCTATTTTTTTGTGAGAATAAAAATTCAAAATGGAAAGCAAAAGTAATGTAAGAGGGGCCTGGAGACGTGACTAATGAACAGGGAAGATGTTATTTTAGTTCCAGGAATGTCTGCCTTGTTTATTCTGGACCCTATTTTGAAATTGGCATCTTTTGAAATTTGTATGAAATTGGCCAAATTGCCATATTCTGACCACGATTTTGGGTAGTTGAAATTGGTAAATAGGCGGTTTCTTGTACTCAATCGATAGAAGAAATGGAGTTCTAGCGAAATAGCTATAATTTTAGTAGACTGAAACATTGAATTTACCGAAAATAGGGCTCAAAGTGGGCGAAATTGCCGATGCGTAAATGTCATCGATACCGCTAACTTCGCGAAAGCATAATTCCGTTAGTTTTCGATCAAATTTCATAAATTTGGTGGTGTTATGATCGGAAAAAGATTCTCTATCATTTCATAAGAAAAAAATAATTAATTTTTTTTCCGAAAAATTTGCGACCCTAAGAACGAGATTCGGAGAGGGTCCTGAAACCCCCAAAGGGTTAATGTTGTTGATCCCCATGCACAAATTCCATAGGTGAGATAAGGGTAGATGAGTGTATGATACAGAGCAAGGAGAGCTGATAGAGGCACATAATAGCGTATCTTTGATAGTATGCCTACTGTCTGAGATTTTTTTGGAAATTTGTATATGTGTGTGTTTGGAATTTGAGGCTACTCTCAAGGTGGAGTCCTAGAAATTTTCCCTCTGTAAGTCTTGTGATGGGTGATCCATTTAGCGTTATATTAAGTAGGACATTTGAAGCTCTGTTTCCAAACTGAATGAAATAGGTTTTGTCAGTATTGAGAGTAAGCTTATTAGTTTTCATCCAGGTAGATATTATTTTCTGTAATTCAGCATTTACAGTGTTGGCCAGTATGACTGGGTTTGGGTGAGAGAAGACATATGTAGTGTCATCTGCAAATAAAATGGGTTTGAGTAGTTGTGATGCATTCGGTAGGTCATTGATGTAAATGAGGAAGAGGAGTGGTCCCAGGACACTTCCTTGCGGGACACCGACTTTAATTTGTTGCGTAGAAGAGTTAGCTCCATTTGTGTACACATATTGGCTTCTATTACTAAGGTATGATTTTAGGTAGTTGAGTGAGTGCCCTCTTATGCCTGTATGCTTGTGCTAATTTTGTGAGCAGTAAGTCATGGTATCAAAAGCTTTACGTAAATCAATGAAGATTCCCATTGGGAATTCTTTCCTCTCAAGAGCGGTGTATATAAGCTCTAGCATGTGTATAATAGCATCATTAGTGTTTTTGTTTGTCCTGAATCCAAACTGACAGGGGTTGAGTATGTTGTGTGAGACGAGGTAGGAATAGATCTGCCTATGAATTAATTTCTCAAAGATTTTAGAAAGCTGAGGTAAATTAGATATTGGTCTATAATTATTCAAGTCTGCTTGATCTCCTCCTTTGTCAATCGGGGTGACCCTCGCTATTTTGAGAATTGATGGGAAGGTGGAGGATTCAATGGATTTGTTGAAGAGTGCTGCAATAATTGGTGACAGTACCTGGGAAGCTTTTTTGTACATAAAAGGTGGTAAGCTATTTATGTCTCCTGCCTTATTTTTAAGGGTGTTGATGATGAGCGTGACTTCTATTGGGTTGGTTGGAGCTAAGAATAGTGTATTTGGGTAGGTGTTAGTTTACCTGGAGAGAATTCCAGGGGTCAACGCCCCCGCGGCCCGGTCTGTGACCAGGCCTCATGTTGGACCAGAGCCTGATCAACCAGGCTGTTACTGCTGGCCGCACGCAGTCCGACGTACGAACCACAGCCTGGCTGGTCAGGTACCACTTTAGGTGCCTGTCCAGTGCCTGCTTGAAGACAGCCAGGGGTTTGTTGGTAATCCCCCTGATGTATGCTGGGAGGCAGTTGAACAATCTTGGGCCCCTGACACTTATTGTGTTGTCCCTCAACGTGCTAGTGGCACCCCTGCTCTTCATTGGGGGATGTTACATCGCCTGCCGAGTCTTTTGCTTTCGTAGGGAGTGATTTTCGTATGCAAGTTTGGTACTAATCCTCGAGAATTTTCCATGTTATATAATAATGTATCTCTCCCGCCTGCGTTCTAGAGAGTACAGGTTTAGGAACTTCAAGCGTTCCCAGTAATTGAGGTGGTTTATCGCACTTATGCGTGCGGTGAAGGTTCTCTGCACATTTTCAAGGTCAGCAATTTCACCCGCCTTGAAAGGTGCAGTTAGTGTGCAGCAATATTCCAGCCTAGATAGAACAAGCGATCTGTAAAGTGTCAACATGGGCTTGGCATCCCTGGTTTTGAAGGTTCTCATTATCCATCCTGTCATTTTTCGAGCAGATGCAATTGCTACTTTGTTATGGTCCTTGAAGATGAGATCCTCTGACATGATCACTCCCAGGTCTTTGACATTAGTTTTTCGCTCTATTGTGTGGTTGGAATTAGTTTTGTACTCCGATGAGATTTTAATTTCTTCACGTTTTCCATATCTGAGTAATTGAAATTTCTCATCATTGAACTTCATATTGTTTTCTGCAGCCCATTTAAAGATTTGGTTTATGTCTGCTTGGAGTCTTGCAGTGTCTTCAACAGTGGACACTGTCATACAGATTCGGGTGTCATCTGCAAAGGAAGACAGCACTGTGGCTTATATCCCTGTCAATGTCTGATATGAAGATGAGGAATAGGATGGGAGCAAGTACTGTGCCTTGTGGAACAGAGCTTTTCACAGTAGCTGCCTCAGACTTTACTCTGTTGACTACTACTCTTTGTGTTCTACATGTTAGAAATTATAGATCCATCTACCAACTTTTCCTGTTATTCCTTTATCACGCATTTTGTGTGCTATTACACCATGGTCACACTTGTCAAAGGCTTTTGCAAAATCTGTGTATATAACATCTGCATTCTGTTTATCTTCTAGAGCATCCAGGACCTTGTCGTAGTGGTCCAGTAGTTGGGACAGACAGGAGCGGCCTGCTCTAAACCCATGCTGTCCTGGGTTGTGCAATTGATGGGTATCAAGATGGGTGGCGATCTTGCTTCTTAGAACCCTTTCAAAGATTTTTATGATATGGGACGTTAGCGCAATTGGTCTGTAGTTCTTTGCTATTGCTTTACTGCCCCCTTTGTGGAGCGGGGCTATGTCTGTTGTTTTTAGTAGCTGCGGGACGATCCCAGTGTCCATGCTCCCTCTCCATAGGATGTTAAAAGCATGTGATAGGGGCTTCTTGCAGTTCTTGATGAACACAGGAGTTCCATGAGTCTGGGCCTGGAGCGGAGTGCATGGGCATGTCATTTATTGCCTTTTCGAAGTCATTTTGGCGTCGTGGTGATGTCAGAAAGGCATGCGTCTGTCAAGTTCTGTGGCACTCTCATAAAAAATTCATTTAGGTTTTCGATTGTCAGTCTGGTTAGTGGCTCGCTAAAAACTGAGTCATACTGGGATTTAAGTAACTCACTCATTTCCTTGCTGTCATCTGTGTAGGACCCATCCCGTTTAAGTAGGCCCAATATGGTTGTTGTTCTCGACTTTGATTTTGCATAGGAAAAGAAATACTTAGGGTTTCTTTCAATTTCATTTATGGCTTTTAGTTCTTCCCGTGTCTCTTGATTCCTGTAAGATTCCTTTAGTTTTAATTCGATGTTTGCTATTTCTCTGACTAGTGTCTCCCTACGTATTTCAGAGATATTGGCCTCCTGTAGCCGCTCCATTATTCTTTGCCTTCGCCTGTATAGGAGCGCCTCTCTCTTTCTAGTTTGCATCTTCTCCTCCTTTTCCTTAAGGGAATTTGCCGAGCAAACCTCAAGTACCACAGAGTTAATTTGTTCTAGACATAGGTTGGGATCCGTGATGCTTAGGCAATCTTCCCAGTTTATATCATTTAGGACTTGGTTTACTTGGTCCCACCTTATGTTTTGTTATTGAAGTTGAATTTGGAGAAAGCTCCCTCACGGCTGATCACATTTTGTTGATCTGGGGCTCCCCGCATGCATGTCTGGACCTCTATTATGTTGTGATCTGAGTATATTGTTTTTGATATGATGACATTTCATATCAGATCATCATTGTTGTGAAGATGAGGTCCAGCATATTCTCTAATCTTGTGGGCTCTACTATTTGCTGGTTTAAGGTGAACTTGGTGCAGAGATTTAAAGTTCATACATGTGTGAATTTTCATCTGAGCTGCCTCCTGGTGTTATCTCTGCTACCACATTGTTTGCAATGTTCCTCCATTTAGGTGCCTGAGGTTGAAATCCCCAGTAGCAAGATGTTGGGGGCAGGAGCTGGAAGATTTTCCAGACAGTGGTCAATTTTCAGAAGTGTTCCTGAATTGTTGGGACATTGCATCCGGGGGCTTGTAGACAACCACGATGACCAGGTTTGATTCTCGACCTTTATTGCTAATACTTCAACTACATCATTTGAGGCATTTAGTAGTTCTGAACATATAAGTGACTCTGTGATATATAGGCAACCCCCTTTTGCCTGTTCACTCTGTCACACCTGTATAGGTTGTAGCCCGGGATCCATATTTCATTGTCCAAGTGATCTCTAATGTGGATCTCTGTGAAAGCCGCAAACATAGCATTTGACTCTGTAAGCAGTCCACGAATGTAAGGTACCTTGTTGTTTGTTGCTGGCTTTAGACCCTGTATATTAGCAAAGATGAATGTAGTTGGATTAGTGGTATTGGGGGGGGGTCTTTTTTTCCTGGCTCTAATATCTGTTGTAATGGAGTGGAGGCCACTGACTGTGATTCCACTCCAGAAATGATTGCAGTTGGTGTACAATTTCTGTCATTTCCTGCCAGCTTTTTTTCTTTCCTGGCACTAAAAAACCTCTCTCTCCGGAGTGGCTGTGGCTACCCAGATTTTGCCATGGTCTAGATGTTCTGTGTCGCCTCGTACCCTTTAGGTGGTATGCCTGGCAATATAAGTTATAGCACTGTCTTTCCTGAATTGATGTGTGGCACATTTCAGGGTGGAAAAACTTACAGGACGGGAGGTTTCATTTGCCTGTTTTCATATGGGAAAGGCATTTTCTGGGGTGATCATAATTGCATGTCCCATCTGATTTCCCAGATTTTCCATGCCTGCAGATACCAAGTGCATAATATTCACATAGGCCTGGTTTCCGTTTGCCCTGGTTTTTTGTGACTGTGTTCCCCATTGGTGGGTGTGTTCCTGTCTCGTGTCTGATGGACAGGTGTTTGAGCTTGGGATCTTACTCGCTAAATTCCTTCCTATGGTGGAGAAGACATCATTAAGTTTGTTATCATTAAGTCCATAATAAAAACTGTAGAACATTAAAGGCAGTCTTTAGAAAAATTTTATTGGGATTTTTAACTCAGGATAACCACCCAGGATAACCCAAGAAAGTCAGTGTGTCATCGAGGACTGTAGTCTTATTTCCATTAGGGCCCTTTAATCTTGTCCCCCAGGATGTGACGCACACCAGTTGCTTAACACCCAGGTAACTACTTACTGCTAGGTGAACAGGGACAGCAGGTGTAGGGAAACATGATCAATAAGTTCACCCGTGCCGGGGATTGAACTCGGACAGTGTGAGGCGAGTGCACTATCGAGTTAGCCTGAAATAAATATGATGCTGTGCATGCCTCGGGCTTTCAGACAGTTGTATACTGTATATATCTAATGCCCTGATATTATATTGTAAATTGTTTACTATAATTCTTATCATTTAGCCTCAAAACCCCTTACTTAATTGCCCAAAGAAAAATAATTTATCAAACATAATCTAGTACAAATGTTGAAACTTATACCTCATAATGTATAAACATGTTATATCTCATAATGTATAAACCTGTTATAATTAATACAACCTAATATAAAGAAATCCATCCTCATGTACCCTTGTGCTCCTTGTAACTCATCTAATGACCATATAAACTGTTATTGCAACACAAATTATTGATTTAATTTGTTTAATCTGATTTAATAATTTTATTATGAAGACAAAATTATAATTATTATTATTATTATTATAATCATGGGGAGCGCTAAACCCATAGGATTATACAGCGCATGGGGGAGGGATGGAAGGCATTCAGGCTCAATTCAGGGAAACGGAGCACAGATCCAATTCCCTAGATCAAGAGCCCCTCACCAGCGTCAAGGAACCTTCCTTGAGGGGACAAAATTATAAAACTATTATGTTTCAAAA
>WNWK01011893.1:0-62232 GCA_009830355.1 Cherax destructor | reverse complement strand
TATAGCTCTGTCATGTAACTACAAATACAGATTATATTCAGTTTTATTTTTAATACACCAGTCATCTCCCACTGAGATATGATGACTCCAACAAAAGAAAACATTCACCATCCTCATTCAACAGCTGAGGGTTAATATGTTTCCTTTTTTGTGTTATTTGAAGTGAAAAGCCTTGATAATTTATGTGTCAGTATATAGTATAACATCAATTTTGTTATTTATATGCATATTCTAGCTAAAAATTTAAACATGTCCAAAATGCCTCAAACTGTTATGAAATGCCAAAATACGCAACTAAAAATTGAGGTGGCTGGTAAAATAAAAAATGTATAATCTGTATTTGTAGTTGCATACTAACATAAAAGAATGAGTATCAAAGACATAATACAATAAGTGCTAAACCCAAAATGGTCAAATGTGAAAGAGGAAAGGGTGTGCCAGCTTATGTTTGTGTTATAGTAACTTTATCTACCGAGTCCTTATATTTAATGAATGACTTGTTTTTCCCCTATATTGTAACCATGTGTAAATGATTCTGATAAAATCTTTGGCAGTTCTGGAATATTTCCATGATTTCTATACATTACATTAAAAATGAAAGTAAAATAAATATTACTAAGTTACTTTCTACTCTTACATTAATTATATTTATTAAATATTCTACAAGTAGGAAACATTCATTTAAAATAATATTATGCAGATCTATTCTGATATTCTTAAGTACAGTGATTTAAAGGTGTCATTCACAGATTTGTTGACAAAAGTTACCAGCTGATTGTGATGAAAATCCCAAAGGAATATCAGGATTATTGAGTCATCTTCAACCCTTTTGGTATCGGTCTCATTATATAACGGCTTTGAAGCCAGTGTCAGGCCCATAGTACAATGCTATGAACTCAGCTCACAGATAAGATGTGCATACCGGGAGGGGTTTTGGGGGTCAATGCCCTGCAGCCCAGTTTGTGACCAGGGAGTGGTAGATTGGGCCTAGATATAAGAGAAAAGTCTATGCAAAGTGGACACAAATAAAAAATTTCTGCAGGACACAATGATAACGAGAAAAAACTGTGACCGTTTTTTTATTTAAAATAGCAATTTTGTAGTATATTAACTATGGCTTTTATGGTTGTATTCTCAGTTTCTGGTCTCGCTTGATAGAATGGCAGATATATTACAAAATAGAGATGATTTTGATTCGTTTCAGGACTGAAAGTAGGCTTAAAATTGAGCTCAAAGTAGAGGAAATGATCGATTTTTGCTGATATTCCAGAGTACACAATAATGCAGTAGTCTGCATAACACTAAATCTTCTATTTTTTGTGTGAATAATAATTCAAAATGGAAAGCAAGCGTAATATAAGAGGGGCCTGGAGATGTGACTAAGGAACAGGAGAAATGTTTTTAGTGCCAGGAATGTCTACATTGTTTATTCTGGACTCTATTTTTAAATTGGCAATTTTTTAATTTTGTGTAGAATTGGCCAAATTACTGATTTCTGATCACTATTGGATAGTTGAAATAGGTAAATGGGCGGTTTCTTGTACTCAAGTCGATAGAATAGAAGGAATACTAGTGAAATCTCCATAAGTTTGGTCGACTGGAACAATGGAATTGGCCAAAAAATGCTTGATGAATAAAATGTCACAATCATAGAAGCACATATTTTCCAAAAATGAAAAGAATCACAGTGAATGGTTCCCTGAAAAGTCTGTAGAATCAAAGGAACACAATATATATGAATTTGCATCCCTAGTGCCCTTTTACACAAGATCACAATCTTTATAATATACACTGGTCCTCGGTTTTCTTGCATCTCCAAACTCGAATATTTATGTAAGTGTATTTTCGTAACTGCTGTTGCAAGTGTTTTTTTGGGGTTTGAAATAGACTAACCTACGTGACATTATTTCTTAAGGAAGTAAATTGCTCAGTAATGGCATTTGAGCATCATTCTGGAACAAATTTTCGCGAAAACCGAGGGACCACTGTACATATATACAAAAATTATGATGATAATACACAATAATAATAATAATATAATTATAGTAACAATAATAATATTTATTACATTAAGATGATGCTCACCTCCTCTCTCAGTATCTAGTAGCACATATATATATGTACAGTAGACCGTCATTTAACATGGTAGTTATGTTCCTGAAAATGCCATGTTAGGTAAAATTGTGTTAGATGAACTGAAGAACTTATGGAAAAATAGGTTACGTTCCTAAGAGCCCCAAAAAGCCAAACAACTTTTTTTAGGCCTAAACATCTTACAAAAATAAAAGTGAATATGTAATTGTAGTTCATTGTTGTGATGTATTATGTTGTTTTTACTGCTTAAGACTACTAATGCAATAGAAATAATAGTATTTCTTACCTTAAATTGTGGGTGCTGGTGTTTGTGGATGATTGTAAAGAGAATGGAGAATTATGCTGTGGCCCTACTGGGCTGAGGTGGATGGTAGAGGTTCTGGAACTGAAGTCGATGGTTGTACTGGAGTGTCTAAGTCATTCAGTCAGTCAAGTCATTCAGTAAGTCAGTCAAGTCATTCTACTAGTAAGTCAGTCAAGTCATTCTACTAGTAAGTCAGTCAAGTCATTCTACTAGTCAGTCAGTCAAGTCATTCTACTTAGTCAGTCAGTCAAGTCATTCTACTAGTCAGTCAAGTCATTCTACAAGTCAGTCAAGTCATTCTACTAGTCAGTCAGTCAAGTCATTCTACTAGTCAGTCAAGTCATTCTACTAGTCAGTCAGTCAAGTCATTCTACTAGTCAGTCAGTCAAGTCATTCTACTAGTCAGTCAGTCAAGTCATTCTACTAGTCAGTCAGTCTATTCTACAAGTCAGTCAAGTCATTCTACTAGTCAGTCAAGTCATTCTACAAGTCAGTCAAGTCATTCTACTAGTAAGTCAGTCAAGTCATTCTACTAGTAAGTCAGTCAAGTCATTCTACTAGTCTGCTGTTAATAATTTTATATCAGCTATGACGAACATTGACTGGCTTAATGAATTGGAAACACATTCAGATACTAATGAATGCATCAAGAACTTTCTTAAAAAACACATAACCTCTATAACAGACATTGCCCGAAAAAACTAAACAGATCACAGCTAAGAGACTTAACAATCCCTGGCTAACACCCAGCATCCTTAAATCCATAAATAAGAGGCACCAATATGAAAACAATATAGAAGGGGTCTAATAACCAGAGAACAATCCAAACGCTACTCATCAATCCTTACTAGCCTGATAAGAAGGTCCAAAAATTGTATTATGAGAACAGACTCCAGACCGTAAAAGGTGATATGAAAAGACCTGGAAAACCCTATCTACAATTCTAGGAAATAAAAGATATCCACGAACAATACCATCAAATTATCAAAACAGACGAACCCCTACTCTCACCAACTGAGACAGCAAACAGACTTAATGTTTTCTTCTCCACCATAGGAAAGAATCTAGCGAGTAGGATCCCAAGCTCGAACACTCGTCCAACAGACTACCTCACCAACACCTACCCAGATACACTATTCCTAGCTCCTACCAACTCAATTGAAGTCTCACTCATAATCAACACCCTTAAAAACAAAGCAGGAGACAAACAGCTTACCACCCTTTATGTACAAAAAGCTACACATGTACTGTCACCAATTATAGCAGCATTATTCAATAAATCCATTGAATCTTCAACCTTCCCATCAATTCTCAAAATAGCTAGGGTCACCCGATCCACAAAGGAGGTGACCAAACTGACTTGAACAATTATAGACCAATCTCAAATTTACCACTGCTTTCTAAAATCTTCGAAAAATTAATTCATAAACAGATCTATTCCTACCTCGTCTCACACAATGTACTAAACCCTGTCAATTTGAATTCAGGACCAACAAGAGCACAAACGATGCTATAACACACATGTTAGAGTTAATATACACCGCACTTGAGAAGAAAGAAGTTCCGCTGGGAATCTTCATAGACCTACGCAAAGCATTTGATACAGTCGACCATGATTTATTGCTCACAAAATTAGCGCACTATGGTATTAGGGGGCACCCCCTCAACTACCTAAAGTCGTACCTTAGCAATAGAAGTCAGTACGTGAACACAAATGGAGAGAACTCTTCCACACAACAAATTACAGTCGGTGTCCCTCAAGGTAGTGTCCTGGGGCCACTCCTATTCCTCATTTACATAAATGACCTACCGAATGCATCACAACTACTCAAACCCATTTTGTTTGCAGATGACACAACATATGTCTTCTCTCACCCAAATCCAGTCGTACTAGCCAACACAGTTAATGCCGAATTACAGAAAATATCAACATGGATGATGACAAATAAGCTTACTCTCAATACGGACAAGACCTACTACATTCAGTTTGGAAACAAGGCTGCAAATGTTCCACTTAACATAACGCTAAATGGTTCACCCATCACAAGGCTCACAGTGGGAAAATTCCTAGGAATCCACCTTGACAGTAGTCTTAAATTCCAAACACACATACAACAAATTTCCAAGAAAATCTCAAGGACAGTAGGTATATTATCTAAGATACGCTATTATGTGCCTCAACCAGCTCTCATTGCACTATATCATTCTCTTATCTACCCTTATCTCACCTATGGAATCTGTGCATGGGGCTCAACAACATTAAATCACCTTAGACCACTCATAACCCAGCAAAAGGCTGCAGTCAGGATGATAACAAATTCCCACTCTAGACAGCATACTCCACCTATATTCAGAACCTTAAAACTACTCACCATAAAAAATATTCATACCTATTCATGTGCCTTCTACATACATAAAACTCTACATGCTAATATCAACCCTGCGCTCAGAATTCTCCTCAACAACTTTAATAGGTCCCACGAACATGACACAAGACACAGATCACTATTTGACATACCCCGAGTCCATACTAACCAATGTAAAAATTCTATGCACATAAAGGGCCCCAGAATCTGGAATTCATTACCAGTAAATATCAAGTTAACCTTGTCGGAAAATCAATTCAAGACTCTTCTCAAAATCACCTACTCACCCTATACTAAATACTCATACTGTAACAAGCTTCCAAACCCAATATTATTTTACTTAAGATGATCTCAATTTGATATGTTCATCCTCCTTAACACTTGTTGCAATTTCATATCATATTGTCATTTAAAATCTTATGGTATCATCACTTTCTTAATTTGAAATAAAATATATATCTAGAAGAAACTCTAAAAACAATTTCTAGTATTGTTATTATACTAGTATAGCATCAACATACTGTAACTTGAAATAAATTATACAACTAGATTAAACTCAACCAATTTCTCTTGTATTGTCTTTTAATAGTATGTATAACCATATAATAATTTAAATAATACAGAACTAGAATAAACTCAATCAATTTCTTTAGCATTAAGTACTTAGTGAATAAGTCTCTAGAATAAACTGCCCCTAATGCTATGGCATGCCAGTGGCTCTCCTTGCATTACAGTTTTATAATTGTTTTATAATTGTAACTACCAATAACATTGTACACTTGTAACATGCATAGAAATAAAAATTATTATTATTAAAATTATTATTATTATTATTAAGTCAGTCAAGTCATTCTACTAGTAAGTCAGTCAAGTCATTCTACTAGTAAGTCAGTCAAGTCATTCTACTATTAAGTCAGTCAAGTCATTCTACTATTAAGTCAGTCAAGTCATTCTACTATTAAGTCAGTCAAGTCATTCTACTATTAAGTCAGTCAAGTCATTCAGTAAGTCAGTCAGTCAAGTCATTCAGTCAGTCAGTCAGTAAGTCCAGCAAGTCATTCAGTAAGTCCAGCAAGTCATTCAGTAAGTCAAGCAAGTCATTCAGTAAGTCAAGCAAGTCATTCAGTAAGTCAAGCAAGTCATTCAGTAAGTCAAGCAAGTCATTCAGTAAGTCAAGCAAGTCATTCAGTAAGTCAAGCAAGTCATTCAGTAAGTCAGCAAGTCATCAGTAAGTCAAGCTCATTCAGTAAGTCAAGCAAGTCATTCAGTAAGTCAAGCAAGTCATTCAGTAAGTCAAGCAAGTCATTCAGTAAGTCAAGCAAGTCATTCAGTAAGTCAAGTCAGCCATTCAGTAAGTCACACAAACTTATGTTTATCTCTTTTTATGTGTAAAATGTAACACTTCATTACGACCACAGGTTATATCTTGTCTATCTTTGTTTTTCTAAGACTTAAATGCTTATACCTTTTCTTGCCACTTTGAGCAACACTCAAAGCACCACTTTGAGTGTTTGGCAGATACAAGAAATAGTAATTAAAATATCAAAACACAATTCACAATCACAAGCTTGTAGCAGAGAAGAGGGACTGTACGCATATGAAGTATGAATGCTGGGATGGTGGGGTGGTGGCAGGGGCAGGCTGGGAGGGTGGTGTGGGTGGGTGAGGGTAGCGGGGGTGGCGGTAGGTCTCCCCCATTGACTCAATGGCGTAACCCACCGTGGGCGACCGCGTGCTCAAAATTCTTTTCCCTTCTGCTAACCCAAATCGTGCCAGATAAACTTGTGTTAAATGATGGTCTACTGTATATTATATTAAAAGTATTTTAACCCTTTGACTGTTTCGGCCGTATATATACGTCTTACGAGCCAGTGTTTCGGATGTATTAATACGCCTAAATTCTAGCGGCTTCAAATCAAGCGGGAGAAAGCTGGTAGGCCCAAATGTGAGAGAATGGGTCTGTGTGGTCAGTGTGCGCTGTATTAAAAACATCCTGCAGCACGCAGTGCATAATGAGAAAAAAAAAACTCCATTTTTACAATAATGCAGTAGTCTGCATAACAGCAAATATATTTTTTGTGTGAATAAAAAATCAAAATAGAAAGCAAGTAATATAAGAGGGGCCTGGAGACGTGACTAATGAACAGAGAAAATGTTATTTTAGTGCCAGAAATGTCCACATTGTTTATTCTGGACCCTATTTTGAAATTGGGATCTTTTTTAATTTGCATGAAATTGGCCAAATTGCCAATTTCTGACCACTTTATTGAGTAGTTGAAATCGGTAAATGGGCGGTTTTTTGTACTCAATCGATAGAACAAATGGAGTTCTAAAGAAATAGCTATGAGTTTGGTCGACTGGAACAATGGAATTGGCTGAAAATAGGGCTCAAAGTCGGCGAAATCGCCGATGCATATATATCGCCGAGATCGCTAGCTTCATAAGAGCGTAATTTCGTAAGTTTTCCATCAAATTTCATACTTTTGGTGTCATTACCATCGGGAAAAGATTCTCTATCATTTCATAAGAAAAAATAATTTTTTTTCGAATATTTTGCGACATAGAATGACAGTTTCAGAAATGGGCTTGCAACAGTCAAAGGGTTAAAGGTTAAACTGGAAATTTAAAGTAAATGACAACTGTCAGTCTTGGACCATTATCAGTCTCAAAACCAACTGACGAGTTTGTCCACTTTCCATTTCCAATTTTTGGGTTAGCTCTGAACCATTTCAACATTCCTCAGTGTACAGATATTCTTGGACCAATAAAGACATGATCATAGGGGGATACATTAATAACTGGAGAGTGTGGTAACCACTGTGCAATCCACCCCCAAAGCTTGACAATACTGCACTGTACTGCAATTTCTTCACCAGAATAGGGGTGTTAAATGTTGTGAAAATCATAATACAGTGGTACCTCGGTTAACGATGATCCCCAAACTCACCCTTTTATGTAAGTTTATTTTTTTAAATGCTTTTGAAAGTGTATTTTTGGGGGTCTAAAAGGACTAGTCTATTTTACATTATTCCTAATGGGGATAAATTTGTTTGGTAATGGCACTTGAACAGCATTCTGGAATGAAAAAATATTGTTAACCGAGGTACCACTGTATAACTAGGCATTGTAATTCCCGATGAATTCAAAAGCATTCACGTATAGTGGAACCTCAGTTTTTGTGATTAATTCGTTCCAGAAAGTCTGACGAAAACCAAATTGTACGAAAACTGAAGCAATACTTCCCACAAGAAATAATGTAAATCCAATTAATCCGTTCCAGACACCCAAAAGTATTAACAAAAAATACATTTTATAGAGAAGAACTATAGTAGTTTTACATACAGAAAACAATGAGAAATAAATATAAATGACTAATGAAATGGATAAATGAACATTTAACATAACGTTTACCTTCATTGAAGACTCTTGTTGGCGTATGGAAGACGGCGAGGAGGGGAGAGGGATTAGAGGTTATTGGTTGGAAGGGAAATCCCCCTCCATAAGGACTTCAGGTATCAAGGCCCTATCTGGGGTTACTTCCTTTCTTTGTCTTTTACTGGCACTGGACCCCTTTTGCATAAAAAATCTGTCCAGAGAGGTCTGTTTCTGGTGTCTCCAAGATTTACCTAAAATGGGACAAGGCATTGTCATTGAACATGTTGCAGACACGGCTTGCAACAGCTTTGTTAGGGTGATATTTTTACCACAAAACTTTGCAACTCATTCCACTTTGCACACATGTCATTAATCACTGAAGAAGGCACATTCTCTCCTCTCTCTTTCCTTCTCCTCTGAAGCAATTTTCTCAGCTGCTGTCTGTTGCTGTTCCAGATGAAGGTCTTGCAGCTCTTCAGGATGGAACTGATCACTGATGAGGACTTCCCATACATTCTGGCGAGAACGGCCATGCATACGCCACATTTGTACTTTGCAACAAGTTCTTTCTTGAATTCTATTGTGTTTCTCGCCTTCATTTGTCCAATGTGGGCACGACCTACTTCCACATTGGACAAATATCGGCATTGTATACCACTTGTACAAATGTGACACCACCTACAACTTCTGCACCTCTCCTGCCTACGGTATATAAGCTGCTTCCTAGCACATATGCTGTATTCTGTTCAAGATTAATGGACTGACAACATCGACTCAAGGTTGAGGGACTGACCACCTCAAACTCCTCCTGTTCTTCATGATTCTCCTTTGTATGGACTGATGAAGCCACTGTGTGGCGAAACGTTTCCTCAATAAAGATACCCAAGTGTTGCATATGTGTCTAATTTATCATAGCAGCATATGTGTAGAGAACCTAGGATAACCCAAAAAGTCAGACAGAGTGACTTATTTCCATTGGGGTCCTTTTTATACCTTAATATTATACATTGTAGGATATATATGTTATTATATTATAAAGGATATATGTATACTAGGAATAAGGTAAAAAGAGTTATTTACATATACATGTGTGTTAGCTAAAAAAATAAAAAATCATTCTCCTCCCTTTCTGTCGCTACATTCATTAGGTACCTTTTAGTTCTCTTCTTGAACTGGCTCATGCTATGACTGGCTTTGACATGTGCAGGCAGTCTGTTCCATTCTTTTATTGCTGTACAATAAAAGGTGTTTGAAGCCTGGCCACTGATTGTGGGTGCTACAAAGTTGTGCTCTCTCCCCCTAGTACTATGACTGCTTTGGTTCCCAGCCTTGACAAAATTGACAGCAAGATATTCTGGACACTGTTTGTGAGCAATTTTATAAACTTGATTTAATTTAAGTTGTTTTACTCTGTCTTCAATATTCAGCATATCCAATTGTTGTAATTCATCCTGGCCTACATGCTCTCTTAGACCCAGGTCCAGGATGAATCTTACCATTTTGTTCTGGGTGATTTGCAGTTTATCTTTCAGTTTTTTTTGTCAAGGCAGAGTACCATGAAGAGCAAGCGTAGTCCATATGACATCGTATAAGGGCTAGACATAGGGTCCTGCGAGCCTCAGTAGGTAGACACTGTGCTTGTCTGTAGAGGAACTTCAGTCTGGCATTCGCTTTCTTTACTACACTGTTCCCTATCAATTCTCCTGACATGCATGGGTCAAAGGGGATTCCCAGATATTTTCTGAGGAAACTGAAGTGATGGATTCCCCATTACAATTGACATTAAAATTATTTACCCTTCTCATATGCCTGAACCTATGATCTCTCGGGCACTGGTTTCAGTGAGTAAGGACATTTTTAAGAGGCTTCAGTTCTAAGGTTTTAGAAGAAATCCTGCAATGATGCCCCTTCCTCTGTGCACTTATACACCTGTACCTAACTATAGAATAAGGATCATGTTATTTGTTGATTAACATTGTTTGTTGAATTGTTTCTTAACAAATAATCCTCATTGTATCATTAATCATGAATTTTACAGGTCTGAGAACCTGATTTGAAATGAAATTTAAAAATAGTTAAACCCCAAGTCTTCTTGAATATTTGAAAAAAGCAGAGAGATAGGAAAGCAGTTATGACAAACCTACTGAATGTTCAAGACATCAATCTAGAGAAAGGCCTAATTTCCCTAAAGATGAATCTACAAATCCTTAGGTAACCGACATGGACATTTTTCTGAGAGTTTTTCAGCTCCATCACAAAGCAGTAAATATTTTTATCCATCTCTGACTTGATAGATTTAATAGGAAAAAGAATGAAATAGTACAGAGCAACCCTCTCTCTCCTTTTTCTTTCACCTGCTCCTACTCTCAACTGCCTTCTTATATATAAAGAATTAAGAAACATAATATTCAAGTGATGTAAACTTATTACTAGTAATGATTATAAACTTTAGAGATTAAAAACCTGCAATTATTTGTCACTTACATTTTAGTTGTCTTCCCTATCTAACCCATCTCTACTCATCTATGTTTGTTTCTCCTCTACTTTTCACTCAGTGACTCCTGTATTCCTACATTTTAGTTGTTCTTACACTTGGCTCACTCAGTGACAATCTGCCCATTAATCAAAAATATTAACTCCTTGTGAGAGAAATATTTTTTCTCTTGTTTTTGAATTTTAAATGTAATTATCCTATGTAGAAAATTTCTTAAAAATTCCTGAAACAATTTTCCAGCCTGCTTTTTGATAGCATAAAATATAAAGAGCAGGTAACATTATATACTACAGTACTTAAAAAGGGCTGCCCGGAAGCTTGTATGAGAGGGCATTACTACAGAAAACAAGATAGGGAATTAAACTAGTTAATGTCACTAGTTAATTATCTAAGTCAGACTGAAACATTGTCATAAGTTTGTTTCTCCTATGTGCAGGTTATTTGTGTAAAATTTTAATACATGTATGATCTCTAAAATCTGTACAGTAGACAGTCGTTTTCCCGAAATGCCATGGTAGTTAAAACCGTGTTGGACAAACTGAAGAACTTATGGGAAAAATAGGGTTACGTTCCTGGAAGCCCTCAAAAAGCCAAACAACTTTTTTTTAGATCTCCAGATCTTACAAAAATAAAACTGAATATGTAATTGTAGTTCATTGTTGTGATATATTATGTTGTTTTTACTGCTTAAGACTACAAATGCAACAGAAATAATAGTATTTCTTACCTTAAATTGTGGGTGCTTGTGTTTGTGGATGATTGTGGAGAGTGGAGAGTTATGCTGTGGCCCTACTGGGCTGAGGTGGATGGTAGAGGTTCTGGTACTGAAGTCGACGGTTGTACTGGAGCGTGCATAAATTCTGTAATGGATTTCTGGGCTATTTTACCCCGCAGTACAATATACAGCTGACAATAAGGTATCAGCTGAAATAGACAATGTTTCAGAGTACTGCTTCTAGATTTGTCAGGGTCCTCCTCAGTGAAAAAGTCTAACTTTAAGTCAGTCAGTCAAGTCAGTCAGTCAAGTCAGTCAGTCAAATCACCTAGTCAGTCAAGTCAATCAGTAAGTCAGTCAAGTTGGTAAATCAGTCAAGTCAGTAATTCAGTCAGTTAAGTAAATCAGTCAAGTCAGTTAGTCAGTTATTCATCACACACACTCATATATATTTACCTCATTCTTTTTAATTGTACACACTGACGCTTCATTAAGGCCTTAGAGGCTATCTCTTGTCTTAAATCTCTATTTTCTTCGTTAACTCTTAAGACTTAAACGCTTATAGCTTTTCTTGCCACTTTCAGCAACACTGGTATGCCTACTGGGTGCCATGATTGCTTGGCAGATACAGGATATGGCAATTAAAATATCAAAACACAATTCACAAACACAGCTAGTTCCTAACACAATGGAACTGGACACGTATGAACGAATGCTGGGATAGGGGTGGTGGGAGTTTTGGGGGGTGGTGAGTGTGTCTGGGGTGGATGTGCACTACAATTTTTTTTCCCTCTAGCAAATTGAACCATGTTAAGTTTATTTTACAAAGTGTTATACAAAAAAATGCCGCAATTCTTCAATAGTGCTATAACCAAAATGTGCCACACAAAACCATGTTAAATGACGGTCTACTGTAAATCTTTACTTGCATCAATCTACCAAACTGAAACATAATTTCATTACTAAAATAGCCCCACTTTCTTTCTTTATTCAAGATATTTGCAGCCCCCATTCATTAAAAAATACACTATGTTTTACTGGTAAAATACTGATTGTAGCAAATCTAGATAAATAAGGACAATTTTAGGCTCAGCTCTTGAGCTGTGCCTGTATTAAAGCTAATCAGACTACTTGGATATTATTTACTCTTATAGGTGATCACACAAGATGAACAATTTAATAATTGAGCTCAATAATTCCAACAAAGGTAAAACATCCACAACCTTTTGTTCATTATATAGTACATCTTTAATTTTTTAAAGATTTCATGCATTAATTAAAAAAATGAAGTGTCAAAATATTATGGCATTAACAATTAAAAATTAACATCCAAATTGTAAATGAAAACCTGATGATATTTTGTTCTGTTCTGGACTGTTAAAGTGTGAGTGAAATAGTGAAGGGCAGAAATTCAGAGGTCAAATCAAAGCATTGAGTGGTAACAATTATTAATTTTAATTTAGAATAAATATAAGATTTAGAAAACTATTCATCAAAATGCAAGGAAGCAAATTAAAATTTATTTATCAGTATAAGTGGTGAAAGTGTTTTTTTAATATAAATGAAATCAACATAACTGGTAAGTTGTAAATTAATGTACTGTACATATTCTTTGATGTAATCTCACAACCTTAAAAAACATTTATTTTTCCAGGAACAACTGATGAATTCGTAATCTTAATATTATTATTTAAGAAACACTGTTATAAATGACTAGCTCTTCTAAACCCATCTGCCCTCTATGTTTCCAAATTCTGTACTTTACAAGATCTTTACGAGTCACAATACCAACAACTCCACTGTTGTCATCAACTACAACAAGATGTCTTAAACCAAGAGCCCTGAAAAGATTGAACATTCTTGGCAGGGGAGTGCAGGTAACTACTGAGTAGGGAGAGGGGTTGTAAAATGGTCTAATATCAACTGTGCAGTTCAAATCCTCAGAATTCAACTCAACTTCATCCAGAGTGAAGTACCGTGGATAAGACAGACGGAAGAGACTGATATCTACTTTGCTATTCTGCCACACTTCAGCATTTTCGTTGAAAACCTTAAAAAAAAAAAAAAAGAGAGAGATGAGAATGGTTAGGCACAAAGATAGCTTCTTTTTTACCAACATTTTAGCACAGGAGTGTATCACATCACATTCAACGTAAGCAATTGGATGCATTCTTATATAAAAATATCAAAGCAATGGCTTTAACAGCCTTAATGAATAACATTAATCCTATCACTATAAGCTAATACTGTAATGTTCCATATTTGCCACCTTTGTACTCAATTGATGAAGCCTACTGTGTAGGTGAACTGTTTCAGAATAAGATACTGTACCTAACTGCTGCACACATGTCTTACTTACTGGGTATCTATTTTTTGTCAGTACAGTAGGGCCCCGCTTTTCGGCGTTTCGCCTTTCGGCATTCCGTTCATACGGCGAGTTCAAATTATGACCAAAACTTTTGTATACGGCGAGCGGTCTTTCAGATACGGCGTGCGCCATCCAGTTTGTTTACATTTTCCAATGAGCACATCTCTCTATTATGTAATAATCACTCTTGGGCACATTAAATGTCCAATTTTACGTCAATATAGACATTTTCATTAATCCATCTATGATATTTTCTTCAAAATTATATAAGAAACACGTTACATAGCATATAAACATGCTGTTTATATGCTATAGAGGTGTGGTTGCCGGGCGGAGGGAAAACATTATGTAATACTAATAATAATCACTCTTGGGCACATTAAATGTCTTATTTTACGTTAACCCTTTGACTGTCGGAGACCCCTTTCTGAAACTGTCATTTCATGTCGCAAAATATTCGAAAAAAAAAATGATTTTTTTCTTATTAAAATGTTAAGATTATTTTTCTGATTGTTTAAATCCCCCCCAAATTTTTTTGCGATCAGTACTTACCAAGATATAGAGCGGTAAAGTTGGCAAAAAATGAGCTGCGTATGGCAACAGCGGCGAATGCCGCTCACCCGGTAAACTTTGGTTTACTTCCTTTCGTAGGTTTCTTGTTTTTTTCACTATTTTATTTTTTTACGTAACTTATGTGGCCTGTGAGACCAAAGTAAGGTGCAATGTATATATATACACTCGTATGCAACACAATAATTGCACAGACATTAGTATCATTATATTGTTTACAAAACTTGTTTACACCAACCAACAATAAAAAAGAGTTTATTACTATTGTTCTATAATATATATACACATATATAATGACTGGACACTTTCCATCAACTGCAACTAGCACTTCAAAGCTCCAAGCTATGTGTGTGTGTGTGTGTGTGTGTGGACATCTAAATTTGCTGAGTCAGGGTAAGGCAGCTGTCAAAATGACATATTATACCATTACTCACCACCCCCACACTGCCTGTCAACCTGTCAACACAAAAGGGGACCCATGTCTTCTTCCCCACAACCTCCTTCCTTTTCTTCATACCTACCTTCCTAGCTTCCTTTCTTCCTGCATTCCTTCCTTTCTTTATGCCTTCCATTCTTACATATTTCCTTCCTTCCTTCCTTCCTTCCTGCCTTCCTTTCTTCCTTCCTTCCTTTCTTACTTCTTTTGTTCCTTCCTTCCTTTCTCTCTTTCTTTCTTAATTCCTTCCTTCTTCCTTTCCTCCTTCCTTCTTCTTTCCTTCCTTCCTTTCATCTCTTCCTTCCTTCCTTCCTTCCTTCCTTCCTCTCATCTCTTCCTTCCTTCCTTATGGTATCCTGGACATTTCTTTCGGTCACAAACTCCTCAAAACCATGAAATTTATCTTCAGAGACATTTCCATCTGTGTTAGAGCTATCATTGAGGAAAAGAACAGTCCCAGATGTGCCAAGGAGTCAGATAATTCTTACCGCTAGGCATGCTGAACAAGGACTACTGAAATGGCGTTCCCACAATGCACAACTAGCTGCCCGATTTTTTTTATACTGCGCACACTGACCACACAGACCCATTCTCTCACATGTAGGCCTACCAGCTTTCTCCTGCTTGATTTGAGGCTGCTAGAATTTAGGCACATAGATACGTCCGAAACAGTGGCTCGTAAGACGTATACAGTGGACCCCCGAGTAACGAAAAAACTTCATTCCAGAAGCCTGCTCAAGTGCCATTACCGAACGAATTTACTCCCTTAAGGAATAATGTCACGTAGGTTAGTCTATTTCAGGCCCCCAAAAATACACTTCCACAAGCACTTACAATATTATACTTACATAATTGTATGATTTCCAGGGTGTTCGTTACTCGGGGGACCACTGTATATATGACCGAAACAGTCAAAGGGTTAATATAGACATTTTCATTAATTCATCTATGATATTTTCTTAAAAAATTATTTAAAAAACACATTACATAGCATATAAACATGATACATACACCCACAGAATAAAAATTGACAAATATGAGATTTGTTTACCAAGCGACTTTGTAGGAGTGTCAGAAGAATTACATTTTCTCTAGTCAAACACTGAGGGATAACTGTAGAAAAATATTCCATTCATATGCCTTCACTCTATATATAGCTATTCACGACCCTTGTGGGTTTAGCGCTTCTTTTTTATTATGATAATAATAATAATAATATCAAGTAAAGTAGAGTAGAGTAAATTTTATTTAATTGCAGATTACATAGGTATTGGTAGTTACAATATAAACTGAGTGCAAGGAGAGCCACTGACATGCCATGGCATTAACTCTAAAAATAGTGTGTTGCATGAGAATGAGAGTGTTGCTGTTTGTTTATTCTATACTAACTTATACACAATGTAAGAGTATTTGTATTGTGAGGTAATTATTATTATAATAAAGAAAATTATTTTGAGGTAAAAGTTTCACAAACTCTTACAAACGTATGTGAATGAACTAAAAGTGGACACGTATTAATCGCATTCATTTCGCCTGACCAAGTGATCGCCCACTACCTGTTCAGTTTGTTTTTTTACCTTGTCTGAACTCCGTATCTCGTTCTCTCTGGGTTATCCTAGGTTCTCTACACATACTCTGCTATGGATGATAATCTATGTAACTGTATTTGTGTATATCTAAATAAACTTACTAACAAGGTATATGTTGATCGCTGAGATAGCCATCAGATACAGTTACATATAGCAGCATATGTGTAGAGAACCCAGGATAACCCAAGAGTGTCAGCTAACACTCTTGCTAGGAGCTAATGCTGCTGGGGATTGCAAGTTAAAAACCCATGATAATTTATCACTCAGAGAATCTTAGGGCCTTAAAGAACTATGCAAAAGGTAGCCTCCCTGTTTATTATAAATCAAATTCGAAAGCTTGGATGACTACTGATCTTTTCATAAATTGGTTCACAGACTATTTTAAGCCTACAGTTGAGGCTTACTGCAAGGAAAAGAAAATTCCTTTTAATGTTTTACTTGTTTTAGACAATACCCTGCCACTCACCTCTTACTTTTTATTGTGTTTTTTAATGCCTAGTGCTATTGCTAACTTAATATAAGTTAGTATAAGCTTGTTGTCTGGCATTTATATGCATTTATAAGTGGAAAAAATGGCGTTCTGCTTTTCGGCGATGTCTGCTTTAAGGCACTAGCCTGGAACCTAACCTGCCGTATAAGTGGGGCCCTACTGTACTGTATACCATTATTATACTGATAACTGAAAACTTCTAAAGAACAAGACTTATTTGCACTTGCAGAGGTCGTCTAACCATAACCTATGCCTTACCAGCTGGACAATATTATCGAGGATAAATTATGGCATGCATATCACGCAGAGAACTTGGAGCGTAGAAATTAAAAAGCTATGTGGGTTCACTGAGGGTATAATTCAGAAGGCTGAAGAAAGGTTGCTGAAATGGTTTGGGCATGTTGAGAGAATGGAGAAGGAAAGACTGACAGGGTTGAGAGAGTAAAGGAGGCTTTGAGTTTAAGGGTTTTGAAGCATCTAACAGACTGATGCGAGTGTGTTAGATATGAGTTGGAGACAAGTGGTTTTTAATGGAGATGCTATTGGAGTGTAAGCAAGCTAACAATTATAAACTGATTAAGGGAAAACAGTTAGTCAAACTTAAAGAGTCCTGGAGGTTGGGGGATACTGCCATCTGAGGGGTAATCTGCAGTGTGATGTTAGTACACTTCTAGCAAGATAGTGATTGAATGAATGAAGGTGAATGTGTTTCCCTCTCTGGGCTACCTTGCCTTGGCAGGAGAGGGCATCAAGGTAAAAAGAAAAATGTAATTTGTACTTAAAAAATTATTACTGAGGTACAAAGTGATGCCTGACTCTCAAGCCATCCATTACTAACCAACTCAACATGTTCAGCAAATAAAGTAAAATAAGAGGAAATGCAATGATAGGGCAATCAACAAATGACAGAGAACAAGAAAGCAAACATGAAAAGGATAATATTGAAACCCAACAGTGGGACAGATCACTTAATGATGCCAGATTATGAATATGGGAAAATATAATACTTCATATAGGGAAAAAAAATATAATATTAAAAAAAAAAAAAATCATAGGCCATACTGAAATATATATATATATATACCTTGTGTTTTAAAAGCACTAAGAGCTGAGAACGCAGTATGAGACCTCTCAAAGTACCAAATGACCTGAAGTAACGTGTATCTGCTTCAGTTGGAACACAGTCTACGACTGGGAAGCCATTATAATGATGTTTCTTGAGAATGCTTACAATATTCTGAACAGTCTCAACACTCCTTAAAGTAGCAACTGGTCGGTTCATTACCTGAAAAATTCCAAAAAAGCTTTTAAGGGTCAGTATAACAAACTCATTAATTATATAAATGAAAAATAAACAAATTACATGAAATACAATAATATTCTGCATAATAAATACAGTAGGTCCCCACTTACATGGCAGGTTAGGTTTCAGGCTACCGCTGGAAAGTGGACATCGCTGGAAAGCAGAACGCCATTTTTTCCCTTTTGTAAATGCATATAAATGCCAGATAACAAGTTTACACTAACATATATGAAGTTAGCAATAGAACTAGGCATTAAAACAATAAAAAGTAAAATACACACACAGTACACTCATTACCTTAAAATATTTGTAGTCTTAAGGGGAGGGGGTACCAATTATTATTTTTTTTTTCTTTTCGTCCGATTTCGTTTATTTTTTTTGCACGTAAAGACGTGTTCATGGACCTTATTGTCTGTGAGTTTCAATAAGATTGCTCTAAAAACAAAAGAAAAAAAATATTTACTGAAAATTCCATGAAGATTCCATTTAAAAATTACCTCAGCCTAAATGGCACAACGAAAGGTGGATTTGAGACTTGGTACGTATAAAACAATGCTAATGCTATTTTCGTACGGAAAGGCATTCATGTAATTATCTCTAGTTATTCTACAAAAAAATAAAGTTCCTCAGTTTTTGTTATATGCAAAATATCTTGCCCTTTACTCCCACTCAAATCCAAAAATATTTGGAATATTGCAAATTTCTCTCCGTGATAATTTAAAACTATCATTGTTTTATGGTTTTTCCTGTCAATATTATTGCATTTACTTCAATAATAAATGGTGGAATTCATCAAATAGGTCAATAACTTGCTTCCGAGATAGCGCGTGAAACGCCTCTGGGCTCGGAATTTTTTTTTTTTTTCGTGAAAATCGGTGTAGTTTTAGTGTCTAGTGGTGTTCTAGAGTTGTTATCCCCTCCAAAACACCGTTTTCTCTCACTCAATGTCCGTCTATGTCATAGAAGACATGATGAAGGGGAAATAATTTTATATTGAAAATCCTGGAAGTACAGTCGCCTTGTTACGGCCTATTTTATTAGTTCTAGTGTATATATCTTGTTTATATGTGTTTTTTAGTGTTTATTTAGTCATTTTAGATGATATTAGCGTAATAAGAAAAATTATTCCTGGCACCCGGGAGTAGCCAGAGCGGGAATGCTGGAGCGCATTCCTGATTGGCTGCCATTACCCGGGAAGCTCCACCCACACTCATATAGTGCCATGTAGTCAATTATAACATTAGAATGAATAATACAAGTAATAGCAATAAAAAAACGGAAAAAAAAACGAAAAAAATTACAGGATGCGAGCAGTCATGTTGGTGGCGCAGATGTCACCATACATGATATAAATGGCTGTAATTCCTTGTAGAATCGTCGTAGAACATTGATTCTGGTACCATTGTGTAGCCAGAGAGTTAAGCTATTTGTCTATACCAATAACGCAATTTTCATAATTTTTTCGCTCGCGAGCCGCGCGCTGCGGGAGACAGTGTAGTATTTAATGTAAGAAGCCACCCCACCCACACGTAATATACTATGACATTTAAAACGCCCCAGAGCAATAAAATGCATATACAGTACATTCACTACTTACCTTAAAATATTTGTAGTCTTAATGTAGGGCGAGAGGTGCATAGCATTTATTTGTAGGAAGTCAGGTATGGGAGGTATGGTAGCCAACCAGGCCAGGCCACCCAAACGTAATACAGTCAACCCTTGGTTTTCGTGTTTAATCCGTTCCAGAGGGATCGACTAAAACCAAAATCGACGAAAACCAAAACCATTTTCCCAATAAGAAATAATGTAAATTCAATTAATCTGTTCGAAACACTCAGAAGTATCAAAATTTTTTTTTGGGGGGCCTTAAAGATAGATTTACATGCAAAAAAGAATGAACATTCAATATGATACTTACCTTTATTGAAGACTGATGTTGCTGGATAGAAGATGGGGAGAGGGAAGAGAGGCTATTGTTTGGAAGGGAAATCCCCTTCCATAAGGACTTTAGGTACCAAGTCCTTATCCGGGGTCACTTCCCTGCATGCCTGCTACACTCCCACCCTGTCTGTTAAACTCCCTCCCTGTCTGCTACACTCCCTCCCTGCCTGCTACACTCCCTCCCTGCCTGCTACACTCCCTCCCTGCCTGCTACACTCCCTCCCTGCCTGCTACACTCCCTCCCTGCCTGCTACACTCCCTCCCTGCCTGCTACACTCCCTCCCTGCCTGCTACACTCCCTCCCTGCCTGCTACACTCCCTCCCTGCCTGCTACACTCCCTGCATTCCTGCTACACTCCCTCCCTGCCTGCTACACTCCCTGCATGCCTGCTACACTCCCTGCTTTCCTGCTACACTCCCTGCTTTCCTGCTACACTCCCTGCTTTCCTGCTACACTCCCTGCATGCCTGCTACACTCCCTGCATGCCTGCTACACTCCCTGCATGCCTGCTACACTCCCTGCATGCCTGCTACACTCCCTGCATGCCTGCTACACTCCCTGCTACACTCCCTGCATGCCTGCTACACTCCCTGCATGCCTGCTACACTCCCTGCATGCCTGCTACACTCCCTGCATGCCTGCTACACTCCCTGCTTTCTTGCTACATTCCCTGCATGCCTGCTACACTCCCTGCATGCCTGCTACACTCCCTGCTTTCCTGCTACACTCCCTGCATACCTGCTACACTCCCTGCATTCCTGCTACACTCCCTGCATCCTGCTACACTCCCTGCCATGCCTGCTACACTCCCTGCATGCCTGCTACACTCCCTGCATGCCTGCTACACTCCCTGCATGCCTGCTACACTCCCTGCATGCCTGCTACACTCCCTGCATGCCTGCTACACTCCCTGCATGCCTGCTACACTCCCTGCATGCCTGCTACACTCCCTGCATGCCTGCTACACTCCCTGCATGCCTGCTACACTCCCTGCATGCCTGCTACACTCCCTGCATGCCTGCTACACTCCCTGCATGCCTGCTACACTCCCTGCATGCCTGCTACACTCTTTCTTATATTCCATCGTGTTTCTCACTTTCTTTACCAAAGGACTGGCACTAGGAGCTTTTTTTGGGCCCATGGTGGCTTATTTAGCAATCACATACAATAATCAAGGGCCAAAAACGATGAATTGTTAAGAAATGTTTTGTATGAACTCGCAGGATAATGTTCACTCAACCAGAAACAATGCTACACTGCCTGAGAATGTGTGTGGGAGGCGGGCTTGCGGGCTTTGTATGTGCGCTGGGCACTGGACAGGTTCCGTTCCATCAACAAAAACTAAGACAATATTTCCACGAAAAAAGTGCCCGAAAACCAAAATAACAAAAAACTGAGAGACACGAAAACCAAGGGTTGACTGTAGTATACTACGACATAAAGTGGCCCAAAGCAATAAAATGCATATACAGTGGACCCCCGGCTAACGAACAAAATTCATTCCAGAAGCCTGCTCAAGTGCCATTACCGAACGAATTTACTTCCTTAAGAAATAATGTCACGTAGGTTAGTTTATTTCAGACCCCCAAAAAATACACTTCCACAAGCACTTACAATATTATACTTACATAATTGTACGATTTCCGGGGTGTTCATTAGCCGGGGGTCCACTGTACAGTACATTCATTACTTACCTTAAAATATTTGTAGTCTTAATGTAGGGCGAGAGGCGAGTAAACGAGGTAAAATGAATAAACGAAAGAGAGAGAACGAGTAAATGAGAAAGAGGGACGCGGAGAATGTAAACAAGCAGACGAACACGTCTGGTTTTGGTTCATACACGTTCATCTACACCTAACATCTGTGGCATGTACAGCCTCTCCTTACTGACGGAGTTCCGTTTTAACTCTTTGACTGTCGTGACGCAAAATATTTGAATTTTTTTTTTTTTATGAAATGATAAAGAATCTTTTACCGATGGTAATGACACCAAAACTACGAAATTTGACAGAAAACTTATGGTATTACGCTCTCGCGAAGTTAGCGATCTTGGCGATATTTACGCATCAGCAATTTCATCCACATTGAGCCCTATTTTTGGCCAATTCCATTGTTCCAGTCGACCAAACTTATAGCTATTTCTTTAGAACTCCATTTGTTCTATAAATTGAGTACAAGAAATCGCCCATTTACCGATTTCAACTACCCAAGAAAGTGGTCAGAAATTGGCAATTTGGCCAATTTCACACAAATTAAAAAAACTGCCAATTTCAAAATAGGGTCCAGAATGAACAATGCAGACATTCCTGGCACTAAAATAACATTTTCTCTGTTCATCAGTCATGTCTCCGAGCCCCTCTTATATTAATTACTCTTGCTTTCTATTTTGAATTTTTATTCACACAAAAAATAGAAGATTTACTGTTATGCAGACTACTGCATTATTGTAATAATTGTATAAATAATGTCAACCCATTCGTGACTGCGTATTAGAATGGCTAGTTGGACACTTATTGGACAATGACGTCATTTGTTTACTCTTGAACATTGGCAAAAATTGAACATTTCCGCTACTTTGAGCTCAATTTCAAGGTCCTTTTTATCATGAAACCAATCAAAATCATCTCTATTTCTATCAAAAGAGACCAAGAAAATGAGAATACAACCATAAATACTAAACAAAAATACACCTCAAAGTTGTCATTTTAATCCAAAAACACGGTCGGAGTTTTTTTTTTCTCATTATGCAAGCAGTGCATAATGAGAGTTATCTTCTATAGTTACCCTTCAGGTGCATAAAGTTTTCTGTAATGGTCACTGTCACTTTTTTTTTCATACAAATACAAATGCTTATTTCTCTGTAAAGATTGTAATGTGGGGTTTACATATTATGAAATATGTATTGGTTACAATGTGGCACGTAGTAATGTATCTTAGAGAGGATCTCAACAGTTCTGGATACCTTTTTTGTTATGTGTTGGATATGGGTGCTGAATTTCAGGTTGCTGTCGAGGTGTAGGCCCAGGAATTTGCCCTCATTATGTTTATCAATAAGAGTGTTGTCAATCTTAATGTTCAGTTGTGCAACACCTGCTCTGTTACCAAACATGATAGTGTTAAGTGTAAGTTTATTGGCTGTCATCCAAGTAGAAATTTTTAGTAGCTCCTCGTTAACAATGGTGTTGAGTGTGGCAAGATTTGGGTAGATGACATAAATCGTGTCGTCAGCAAAGAGAATTGGTTTCAGGTGTTGTGGTACGTTGGGAAGATCATTGATGTGGCACTCCAATATCAAGTGGTTATGTTGATGAGGTTGTGTCTTTAATGGTGACGTACTGATACCTATTAGTAAGGTAGGATTTGAAATATGCAAGTGCATGGCCTCTTATACCATAATGGTCAAGTTAGTGGAGTAGGATGCTGTGGTCTACTGTGTCAAAAGCTTTCCTTAGGTCAATAAAAAGTTCTAATGGATATTCCTTATTTTCCAGTACTGTGTAAAGCAGATCTAGCATTTTTACAATTGCATCATTTGTGCTTTTATTTTTTCTGAAGCCAAATTGGCAGGTGGTTGAGTATGCTTTGTGCTGTGATAAACAAATATAATCTTTTGTGCATGAGTTTCTCAAAGATTTTTGGATAGCAATGGTAAGTTTGATATTGGCCTATAGTTGTTGACATCTGTGGGGTCACCACCTTTGTGAATTGGTGTAACTCTTGCTGTCTTGAGTAGTGTTGGGAAAGTGCTAGTTTCTAATGATTTGTTAAAAAGTAATGAAACAGCATGCGAAAAGACATGGGCTGCTCGCTTGTACAATAATGGTGGGACTTGAGACAGATTCCCTTATTTATTTTTAAGTGACTTGATAATTGTGGTGACTTCAGTGGGCTCAGTAGGTGCAAGATAGGAGGAGGTTGGGAAATTCCCATTTAAGTAATCACTTGCTCGGGCATTGGTACCTGGGATTTTACTGGCGAGATTTAATCCAGCTATGCGCGTGGTGGCTGTAGTGGTGTTTCGTTCGGTTTAGTTAGGACAATATCCCTCCTCGACCTCCGCCCCCCACCCTTCAATACCATTTCATATACAGTGGACCCCCGAGTAACGAGCACCCCGGAAATCGTACATTTATGCAAGTATAATATTGTAAGTGATTGAGTAAGTGTATTTTTGGGGGTCTGAAATGGACTAACCTACTTACATTATTTCTTAACGGAGTAAATTCGTTCGGTAATGGCACTTGAGCAGGCTTCTGGAATGAATTTTGCTCGTTACTTGGGGGTCCACTGTAATGTCAGTTTTTATTCTTTTGGGCATCTTTATCATGCTTCTACGTTATTTATGTTATACCTAATGTTATTCTGTAATAAATATGATAGATAGATAACCTTTATTGATAGTAATAGTATAATTATACAATGTTTTATAGTGGGGTAAGGCACATCTCCTTGAGGCATGGGATAGCATCAGCTAATGAGACACTTCTTGCTTCTCTCTCTGCTATAGCTAGCTCCGCCCACTTTGTAACGATGCCAAATGGTGAATTAAATACAGTGGACCCTCGGTTAACGAAAAAAAATCATTGCAGAAGCCTGCTCAAGTGCCATTACCGAACGAATTTACGTCCTTAAGAAATTATGTCATGTAGGTTAGTCTATTTCAGACCCCCAAAACTACACTTCCACAAGAACTTACAAAATTATACTTACATAATTGCACGATTTCCGGGGTATTCGTTAACCGAGGGTCCACTGTACGTATATTGGAAATAAAAAATAAATAAAAAGTTAACTCCAACTTGATAACTTTGTTTTAATTTGCATAACTCTTACATATTACAGAAAACAATAAAAAAATAAAATACACATACAGTACACTCATTACTTACCTTAAAATATTTGTAGTCCTAATGTAGGGTGAGAGGCAAGTAGTATTTATTGTAGCATACAATGCATATAAAGTACACCCCACACTCATTACTTACCTTAAAATATTTGTACTCTTAATGTAGGGTGAGAGGTGAGTATTTAATATACAAGGAGGAAGAAGTACAAAAGAAGTTCACAGTAAAGGGGTTAGCTGGTGTGTTTGTGTGTGTGTTAACATTCTCTGAGTCTCGTGACAGCTAAATTAAGAAATGATTAAACTCGGTGAACAAGGTATGTCGATGATGGTGATAATAATAATAATAATAATAATAATCATAATAATTGATATTAATATTATTATTATTATTATTATAATCAAAAGAAGCGCTAAACCACAAGGGTATTAATATTAATAATAATTAATAATAACAATCGCTCTGGAGTGCTTTAAATGTCAGCTACCAAACCTATACGAAATATGTATGACATTTAAAGCGAGCCCCAGAGCGATTATTAATTATATTTTACTAATTTTATTATTATTATTATCACCATCGACATACCTTGTTCACTGAGTTTAATCACTTCTTAATTAAGATGCCACAAGAGATACCGAGAATGTAAACATATACACAAACACGCCAGCTAACCCCTTTACTGTGAACTTCTTTTGTACTTCCATTTTCCTCTCTTTCCTCTTCCAAGTGCTGCTGCACTTCCAATACCAAACCCCTACGTATAGTGTAGTGTATGTTTTGCCCATCTACCTCATTTAAGTATTTGTCTATCCTCTGATGAATAATTTTTGACAAATAGTTTTACTTTTATTTTTAAATACTTACAATTTTTACTTGTGCCCATTTTTTCAACCCATTAAAAAACAAAGCAGGTGACCTAAATAACTTACCACCTTATACAGTGGTACCCCGACTTACAATATTTTTTCATTCCAGAATGCTGTTCAAGTGCCATTACCAAACGAATTTATCTCCATAAGAAATGATGTAAAATAGACTAGTCCTTTTAGACCCCCAAAATTACACTTACAAAAGCATTTAAAAAAATAAACTTACATAAAAGGGTGTGTTTGGGGACCATCGTAAGTCGGGGTACCACTGTATATACAAAAAAGCCTCTCAAGTTCTCTCACCAATTATTGCAACACTCTTTAACATATCCATTGAATCCTCTACCTTCCCATCAATACTCAAAATAGCGAGGGTCACCCCAATACATAAGGGAGGAGATCAAGCAGACCTGAATAACTACAGGCCGATATCTAACTTACCCCTTCTCTCCAAAATCTTTGAAAAATTAATTCATAGACAAATATATTCCTACCTCACCTCCAACAACGTACTCAACCACTGTCAATTTGGATTCAGGCCTAATAAAAATACAAATGATGCCATTATACACATGTTAGAAATAATTTACACCGCCCTTGAGAAAAAAGAAATCCCAGTGGGAATCTTCATTGATTTACGTAAAGCTTTTGATACAGTTGACCATGAACTGTTACACTTAAAATTATCGCACTATGGTATAAGAGGACACTCCCTAAACTACCTAAAGTCATACCTTAGCAACAGAAACCAATATGTGTACACAAATGGAGCTAGCTCCACCGCGCAAACTATTACCGTAGGTGTCCCACAGGGAAGTGTTCTTGGCCCACTACTCTTTCTCATTTACATTAACGACCTACCAAATGCATCTCAACTACTCAAACCCATACTTTTTGCAGATGACACTACATACGTTATCTCTCACCCAAGCCCAGACACACTAGCCAACACTGCAAATACTGAATTGCAGAAAATATCTACCTGGATGATGACCAACAAACTTACTCTCAATATTGATGAAACCTATTTTATCCAGTTTGGGAACAGAGCTACAAACGCACCACTTAACATAATGATAAACGGGTCCCCTATCACAAAACTCACAGAGGGAAACTTCTTAGGAATCCATCTTGACAGTGGCCTCAAATTTCAGACACATATACAACAAATCTCCAAGAAAGTCTCAAAGACCGTGGGAATACTATCCAAGATACGGTACTATGTTCCACAACCAGCTCTCCTTACCCTATATCACTCACTCATTTACCCCTACCTCACCTATGGAATCTGCGCATGGGGCTCTACATCAATAACTCACCTCAGACCACTAATAACACAACAAAAGGCAGCAGTTAGAATGATAAATTCTCACTCCAGGCAACATACTCCACCAATATTCAAAAACCTAAACTTACTCACCATATAAGACATCCATACTTTTTACTGTGCCTATTACATACATAGAACACTCTATGCAAATATTAACCCACCACTCAAACTTCTCCTTACCAATTTTAACAGGACACATGACCATAACACTAGACACAGATCACTCCTCGATGTTCCCCGTGTCCATCTAACACTATGTAAAAACTCAATGCATATAAAAGGCACGAAAATTTGGAATTCATTACCTGTCATTGCCAAAGAAACCCTACCTGTACCCCAATTGTTCACACGTAGGAAATCAGCAAGCATAGGGCTTGTATACCAGTTGTCTGTGTACAATGTATGACCTTTGCCAAGGTATGGCTCCATCATCTTGCGAACAACATCACCGGAAATGCTCAACATCCACCTGGTATCATCGAGTGTGTTTTTTCCGGTGTATACAATGACATCCAACACAACACAGTCACACATAACAAAAAGTTTTACACCAAAGCGATTACGTTTGCTTGGTATATATTGCTTGAATGACAGGCGTCCCTTGAACAGAATCAAGGACTCGTCGACAACAATGTTCTTGAAGGGATAAAAGTAGGCACTGAATTTCTGCTTCAGTTACATAAACACTTCCCTTATTTTGTATAGAAGGTCATTTCTGTTTTGCCTATTCCTGTCTGAAAAATGCAACATTCGTAGCAACAGAGTGAATCTGTTGCAGGGAAGGAGGTCACGGAAGACAGGAGTACTGATAAAGTAGTCTGTGGACCAGTAATGTGGTATAGTGTGTTTATATGTATGTGGCATAAGCATCACAGTGCCAAGGAATAAATACATTTCAGCCACAGTTGTATCTTTCCATCTGCGCAGCCGTGACGATTCTGAAACCTGTGTGTTGTCCATGATATAGCGGTAATAAATGTTCGTCTGGGTCACTATCAAGTTCATTATAGGCTTGTCAAAGTACAACTGGAAAAAGTCTAACTCTGTAGACTCATTCGTTATGGGACATTCTGGCAGGATGCCACTTCCACTCACATCAAAATCAAAAGGCTGTGGCACGAATACACTTTGTGTCCAGTTCCACTCACGGTCACATGGTGCAGGGTGGACCTGTGGCATGGGGCGTGGGGGAGCAGGAGGGGGGACAGGAGTGGAGGCAGCACATGGTTGACGGGGTGCCGGGCTGTCCTTTGTCTGTCCACCCACCGCGCCATGTGGTCCAGGCACCGTGCCACCCAACACTACCTCCTCCTCCTCCATCCCAGCATATTCACCTTCATGATCACTTTCACTATCAGTCGCTGGGGTTTTAGATCGTGACCTGCCACGACCTTTGGGGACTGCATATGGCACACTACCAGAACGTAGGCAACGACGCCTAAAAATACGCTTTACTGGTGAATAATGAAAATCACTATCACTAGACGAATCATCTATTGGCATAAAATCAATCTCATCATCACTCACATCACTTTCACTATCAGTAACACAGCGGGAAAATGATAGTTTCCTCTTTCGTAGTTGCCTTTGGGTAACACTGGCCACTCCAAAGGTGCTTGGCCCAGGGTCTTGTGTGGCCACACTGGCCACCCCTGAAGTGCTTGGCTGAGGGTATGGTGTGGCCACACTGGCCACCCCAGAAGTGCTTGGCTGAGGGTCATCTGGGTTATCGTCGATATTTTCACTAATTCCTTGATCATTAGTGGCCACATCGGTGTCAAATTCACTAAACTCACGTTCTGTAACACTTTCCTCGAATAGTAGAGTGTTAATACGACGAGGCATGAGTGAATCACGAGGATGTCCCATGATGTTGACCCAAGATGGAGCTGAATGTAACTGGTGCTACCATGCGGTACCCAGGCGTCGCCGATTTTTTTCATACAGCGCACACTGAGTGCGCAGACCCATTCTCTCATGTCTAGGCCGCTCAAGCCTATCGCGCCAAATTTGAAGCCAGGAAAAATAAAACGTATATATACGTTCGGAGCACTAGCGGTAAGAACGTATATATACGTTTGGACAGTTAATGGGTTAAGGAGGGGTCTGGGATAGTGACAGCTGGGAGGGACAATTCTCAGCTGTCGTATCTGAGCTCCTCTGCAAAGACAGTGATTATGTATGAGTGTGGTGAAAGTGTTGAATGATGATGAAAGTATTTTCTTTTTGGGGATTTTCTTTCTTTTTGGGTCACCCTGCCTCGGTGGGAGACGGCCGACTTGTTGAAAAAAAAAAAAAAAAAAGACTAATAAGACACTCTTAGTGATTTTAATGTGTACCTGAATACCAGCACAGTGTGTAAGCTTATTTAGGTACAGGTACACAAGTATAATTATCAGAGTATGTATATATAAAACATGAAATAACTTAAAAACACTTGAAATTTTGTAAAGTTTCCAGACATAATGGAGAGATGCAGTGCTCATGGAGCTCACAGAAAATGTAAACCGAGTGGGGTGCGGCGACCGTATTAGAAAGTCAGGTGGGGGAGGCGTATAGCGAGTTTTGGTCATAATTTGAAATGTCCATATTAGTGAAACACCATAAAGCTGGGCCCTACTGTACATTCTTACTGTAGGATTCTTTGTACTCTAGAGACATCAAGCAGAAAAAGCAAGGTCAAAAACCAGAGACAAATATATTTGCAAAAATTTTAAACACAATGCAAACAATATTCCATGTCAAAGATGGGGTCAATTAACCACTTCACTGGTCGTGCCATAGTACTACGTGATGAGATCAGCTCACTCAGATAAGCTGTGAGTGGTAAATTTGGGCCTAGATATAAAAGAATGGGTTGACACGGTAAGTGTCCACCATATAAAAAAAATCCTGTAGCACATAGTGCATGAGAAAGAAAAACTGACCGTGTTTTTGGTATTAATAAGTGACTTTGCAGTGTATTTTTGTGTGGTTTTCATGGTTGTATTCTCGGTTTCTTGGTCTCATTTGATAGAATAGAAGATGCTAGACAGAAATAAAGGGGATTTTGACTGGTTTTAGGAGTGAAAATGGCTTGAAATTGAGCTCAGAGTAGAGAAAATGTTTGATTTTTGCCAATGTTCAAGAGTAAACAATTCACATCACTTATTCAATACACGTCCAACTGGTGCGTCTAATATGCATTCACGAATGCACTGATATTATTTATACAATTATTGCAATATTTTTTGTGTGAATAAAAATTCTGAGAATAAAAAATGAAATTGGAATTCATGAGTAAAGCCTGGGAACATAACTAATGAACAGAGGAAATGTTATTTTAGTGCCAGGAATACCTATATTAATTATTCTGGACCCTATTTTGAAATTGAAATATTTTTAAATTTGTGTGAAATTGGCCAAATTACCAATTTCTGATCACTTTATTGGGTAGCTGAAATAGATGATTGGGCGATTTCATTTTTTTAAAATTCTTGGACAGTGTGGACAAGTGTCAGGTCATCAGAGGTCTGGACAGTGAAAGGTTAAAAAAGAACACAGTTACAAAAGATAAACAAAAAGAAGCTACACTGTTTGTTTGTGGGGTTTGCCTAATTACTTGCTAACCCCTTTCAGGGTCGGAACTCCTGATCTGAAACTTGATCTCAAGGTTGGAGAATTTATAAAAAAAATCTGAAGGTAATGAAACCAAAAGTATGAAATTTGATGGAAAACTTTTGGAATTATGCTCTCGCAGCCAGTAGAGTTCTACAACTGGGGAAGAACTCCTTGCAACCAAATAAGATTAAAAAGTAGTAAGAGGACTGCAAGGGCTGACTGATATGAATGCTGGAGCATACGAATATGAATGCTGTCAGGCCCAGCTGTGGATGATCAGCAAGGGGAGTGTGTTACCTCCAGTTCCAGAAGGGCAAAAGGCACATTATAAGATTCTTCTCTGACAGAAGAAAAGTTTAACCCTTTGACTGTCGCAAGCCCCAATCCTGAGTGCTCTCCTGTTGTTGCAAAATATTAAAAAAAAAAAAAAAATTCTTATCAAAATGTTAAGATTATTTTTCTGATTGTTTTCATCCAAAAAATTTTTGTTTGCGATAAATACTTCCTGAGATATGGAGACGTAAAGTTGGCAGAAAATGAGCCGCGTATGGGAACAGCGGCGCATGCCGCTCACCGGTACACTTATATTTACTCCCATTCGAAGGTTTCTTGTATTTTCCAATATTTTTTTTTCCAAGTAACTTATGTGGCCTGTGAGACCAAAGTAAGGTGCTGTGTACATATATACACTCGTTGTATGCAACACACTAACTGCACAAACATTATTATCATTATATTGTTTACAGAACTTGTTTACACAAACCAACAATGCAAAAAATTGTTTATTACTATTGTTCTATAATATATATACAAATATATAATGACTGGACACTTTCCATCAACTTCCCTTAGCACTTGAAGCTGTGTACTCACCTAATTGTGGTTGCAGGGGTCGAGACTCAGCTCCTGGCCCCGCCTCTTCGCTGTCTGCTACTGGGTCTCTGCTCTCCCTGCTCCATGAGCTTTATCATACCTTGTCTTAAAACTATGTATGGTTCCTGCCTCCACTATATCTTTCTCTAGTCCATTCCACTTCCTGACTACTCTGTGGCTGAAGAAATGTTTCCTGACATCCCTTTGACTCATCTGAGTCTTCAGCTTCCAGTTGTGTCCCCTTGTTTCTGTGTTCCCTCTCTGAAACAACCTGTCCCTATCTACCTTGTCAATTCCCCGCAGTATTTTGTATGTCGTTATCATGTCTCCTCTGACCCTTCTTTCCTCCAGTGTTGTTAGTCCTATTTTCCTCAATCTTTCTTCATAAGACAGACCCCTGAGTTGTGGAACTAACCTTGTCGCAAACCTTTGCACTTTCTCTAGTTTCCTTACGTGCTTGACCAGGTGTGGGTTCCAGACTGGTGCTGCATATTCTAGTATGGGCCTGACGTACACGGTATACAGTGTCTTGAACGATTCCTTGTTAAGGTAACGGAACGCTAATCTAAAGTTTGCCAGACGCCCATATGCTGCCGCAGTTATCTGGTTGATGTGTGCCTCCGGAGACGTGCTTGGCGTTATACTCACCCCAAGGTCTTTCTCCTTTGCCGAGGTTTGTAGCCTTTGTCCGCCTAGCTTGTACAGTGGACCCCCGAGTTTCGTAAAAACTTCACTCCTGAAGTATGCTCAAGTGCCATTACCGAACGAATTTACTCCCTTAAGGAAAAATGTCACGTAGGTTAGTCTATTTCAGACCCCCAAAAATACACTTCCACAAGCACTTACAATATTATACTTACATAAATGTACGATTTCCGGGGTTTACGAAACTCGGGGGTCAACTGTACTCTGTCAGCGGTCTTCTTTGCCCTTCTCCGATCCTCATGACTTTGCATTTGGAGGGATTGAATTCGAGAAGCCATCTGCTAGACCAGATGTCGAGCTTGTCCAGGTCTGTTTGCAGCCCTGCCTGGTCCTCTTCCGATGTGATTCTCCTCATTATTTTCACATCATCCGCGAATAGAGACACTTCTGAGTCTATCCCGTCCGTCATGTCATTTACATATACCAGGAATAACACTGGTCCTAGGACTGACCCCTGCGGTACACCGCTCGTCACAGGCGCCCACTGTGATACCTCACCACGCACCATGACCCGTTGTTGCCTCCCTTTGAGGTATTCCCTGATCCATTCCAGTGCCCTTCCTGTTATACCTGCTTGTTCTTCCAACTTCTTTACTAATCTCATGTGAGGAACTGTGTCGAAGGCCTTCCTGCAGTCCAGGAAAATGCAATCAACCCACCCTTCTCTCTCCTGCCTTACCTCTGTTACTTTATCATAGAACTCTAGGAGGTTTGTTACACAGGATTTGCCTTCCCGGAATCCGTGCTGTCTGGTGTTTATTATCCTGTTCCGCTCAAGGTGTTCCACCATTCTTTTCCTGATGATTTTCTCCAGGACTTTGCACACTATACATGTAAGTGACACCGGTCTATAGTTTAGTGCCTCTTTTCTGTCTCCTTTTTTAAAAATTGGGACTACGTTGGCCTTCTTCCATACCTCAGGTAGCTGCCCAGTTTCAAGGGATGTGTTGAATATTATGGTAAGTGGCACACTCAGTACCTCAGCTCCTTCCCGAAGAACCCACGGGGAGATATTGTCCGGACCCATCGCCTTTGAGGTATCGAGGTCACTGAGTAACTGCTTCACTTCCTCCTCAGTTGTGTGTTTGTGTGTGTGTGTGTGTGTGTGGACATCTAAATTTGCCGAGTCAGGGTAAGGCAGCTGTCAAAATGACATATTATACCATTACTCACCACCCTCACTGCTGTCAACCTGTCAACACAAAAGGGGACCCATGTCTTCTTCCCCAAAACCTCCTTCCTAGCTTCCTTCCTTCCTCTCATCTCTTCCTTCCTCTCATTTCTCCTTCCTTTCTTTCTTCTTTCCTTCCTTCCTTCTTCTTTCCTTCCTTCCTTCTTCTTTCCTTCCTTCCTTCTTCTTTCCTTCCTTCCTTCTTCTTCCTTCCTTCCTTCTTTCTCTTCTTCCTTCCTTCTCTCTCTTTCCTTCCTTTTATTCTTCTTCCTTCCTTTCATCTCTTCTTTCCTTCCTTTCATCTCTTCTTTCCTTCCTTTCATCTCTTCTTTCCTTCCTTTCATCTCTTCTTTCCTTCCTTCCTTCCTTTCATCTCTTCTTTCCTTCCTTTCATCTCTTCTTTCCTTCCTTTCATCTCTTCTTTCCTTCCTTTCATCTCTTCTTTCCTTCCTTTCATCTCTTCTTTCCTTCCTTTCATCTCTTCTTTCCTTCCTTTCATCTCTTCTTTCCTTCCTTTCATCTCTTCTTTCCTTCCTTTCATCTCTTCTTTCCTTCCTTTCATCTCTTCTTTCCTTCCTTTCATCTCTTCTTTCCTTCCTTTCATCTCTTCTTTCCTTCCTTTCATCTCTTCTTTCCTTCCTTTCATCTCTTCTTTCCTTCCTTTCATCTCTTCTTTCCTTCCTTTCATCTCTTTCTTTCCTTCCTTTCATCTCTTCTTTCCTTCCTTTCATCTCTTCTTTCCTTCCTTTCATCTCTTCTTTCCTTCCTCTTTCATTCTTCTTCCTTCCTTTCTCTCTTCTTTCCTTCCTTTCATCTCTTTTTTCCTTCCTTTCATCTCTTCTTTCCTTCCTTTCATCTCTTCTTTCCTTCCTTCCTTTCATCTCTTCTTTCCTTCCTTCCTTTCATCTCTTCCTTCCTTCCTTCCTTTCATCTCTTCTTTCCTTCCTTCCTTTCATCTCTTCTTTCCTTCCTTCCTTTCATCTCTTCTTTCCTTCCTTCCTTTCATCTCTTCTTTCCTTCCTTCCTTTCATCTCTTCTTTCCTTCCTTCCTTTCATCTCTTTTTTCCTTCCTTCCTTCTGGTATCCTGGCATTGCTTTCGGTCACAAACTCCTCAAAACCATGAAATTCATCTTCAGAGACACTTCCATCTGTGTTAGAGCTATCACTGGGGAAGAGAAGAGTCCCAGATTCGCCTGGGAGTCAGGTATTTCTTACCGCTAGGCATGCTGAACATGGACTACTGAAATGGCTTTCCCACAATGCACCACTGGCTGCCCGATTTTTTTTTATACTGCGCACACTGACCACACAGACCCATTCTCTCACATGTGGGCCTACCAGCTTTCTCCCACTTGATTTGAGGCCGCTAGAATTTAGGCGTATAGATACGTCCGAAACAGTGGCTCGTAAGACGTATACGACCGAAACAGTCAAAGGGTTAAGGGCTCTAACTCTCTGGCAGACTTGGAGGAAAGAAATGAGGGGCACAGATGGAACCCCTGAGAGATATGGACAAGATGATTACCAATTTCGGTGGCAACACCAGCAACCCGAAGAACAGGAACTGGGTCGGGAGAATATTTACCACTCAGTTTCCATACTTTTTTTGAGACTGCACTCATAGAGGAAGCCGAAGTGACGGTAAAAACATAATCCCGTCAGCAAGTGCATTTAGTGTCACAGATGACACGGTGGGCGACCACTCTCTTCTGCTTAAAATCAAGGACTTGCTCTGTGGTTCTATTGTATCGATGTTCAGGCAGCGCGTTTCAAATGCAATGCCCGAGCACTCACCTCTTGGAATGTCTGCCCGAGGTTTGGGGTATAGAATATGAAGCTGTGGTTAAAACTGAGGTCAAGAAGAGGGGTAAAAGCTCATCAATGGAGGACGAAGAAGGAGCCTCACTAAAAACAGTTTGACGCAAGTAAAGGTCCCAATTCGCTCGGTCAAATTGCCAGCATGGGCTACGAGAAGGTTGTGAATATGAAGGAAAAGTAAGGATGATTGGAAAATGATCACTGCCATGCAAGTCCGGGAGGACAGATCAGGTAAAGTCAAGTACAGTTGAGGAAGAGCAAACCGTGAGATCGATGCAAGAGAGAGAATGAGTACAAGGATCAAAATGGGTGGGAGTACCCGTATTTAAAACATGGAAGGGGAGAGAAGCGAGAAAAGCCTCCAACTGAATGCCACGGGAGTCACAGTGAGACACTCATCCCCCACAGGAAATGGTGAGCATTAAGATCGTCAAGTGGTGGGAGTAAGGAAGAAACCAAAAATGCAACATCTGGGATAGATAATGTCAGAGAAGGAGATACAAAGAACAGATTGTATACCACTTATTCAAGTGGATGCGGGCTGCAGTGTAATGCAGCGAAGTATGAACAATGAGCTGATGGTATGGAATACCGGTGAGTATAAGAAGTGCACTTTCATTAAAGGTTTCATCAGGAAAAGGATCCGAGGAATACAATAAAACATAGCCCGAGATGGGATGGATAACAGTGGAGTATAATTTGGGTTCTTGTAAACAAACACAAACGGGAAAACTGGGAAAGCGACACCTGAAGCTCACCCAGGTTACCTCTGAGGCCATGAATATTACACTATAAATAAGTGGACATGTCGGCGGATGGGTCTATGAAGGATGAGGTGAATCATAGAATTGATGAGGGGAAAAGGGTGAGTGGAGCACTTCGGAGTCTGTGGAGACAAAGAACCTTGTCCATGGAAGTAAAGAGGGGAATGTATGAGAGTATAGTTATACCAACGCTCTTATATGGGTGTGAAGCATGGGTGATCAATGTTGCAACGAGGAGAAGGCTGGAGGCAGTGGAGATGTCATGTCTGAGGTCAATGTGTGGTGTGAATATAATGCAGAGAATTCGGAGTTTGGAAATTAGGAGGAGGTGCGGGATTACCAAAACGATTGTCCAGAGAGCTGAGGAGGGGTTGTTGAGGTGGTTTGGACATGTAGAGAGAATGGAACGAGACAGAGTGACTTCGAGAGTGTATAAATCTGTAGTGGAGGGAAGGCGGGGTAGGGGTCGGCCTAGGAAAGGTTGGAGGGAGGGGGTAAAGGAAGTTTTGTGTGCGAGGGGCTTGGACTTCCAGCAAGCATGTGTGAGCGTATTTGATAGGAGTGAATGGAGGCATATGGTTTTTAATACTTGACGTGCTGTTGGAGTGTGAGCAAAGTAACATTTATGAAGGGATTCAGGAAACCGGCAGGCCGGACTTGAGTTCTGGAGATGGGAAGACAGTGCCGGCACTCTAAAGGAGGGGTGTTAATGTTGCAGTTTTATAACTGTAGTTAAAGCACCCTTCTGGCAAGACAGTGATGAGTGAATGATGATGAAAGTTTTTCTTTTTGCCACCCTGCCTTGGTGGGAATCGGCCGATGTGTTAATAAAAAATAATAAAAAAAATAAGCCATGATTTGCGAAGAGAAATCTGAAGGTAGAGGTATCTACGGATTAGAAAGGTTAGAAAAGTCCACATGTGGAGGCAGCGGAAAACGCATAAGCAGCGAAGGATTGGGACGCTGCAAAGAAAAGAGTTGTGCAGACTGAGAAGAGTGAAGAGGAGGAACAGGAGGTGGATCGGTGTCCATCAATGGTCTAATCTCATCAATATATATTCGGAGATAGCTTTAAGTGTTTCAGAGGACAACAACATTGTATGTGGGACGATATTGGAGATGGGAGGAGGAGGGTGAGTAAAGATCGGGGACGATGGAATTTACCAAAGTAGGGGTGGACGAGCCGAAGAGCAAAGATGTCATCTACAGCAGAGCCAGAGTGAAGGGTGCACAACAATCTTGCTCCTTCACTATTTTTCTTATCATGTTTCCTCTGTCAAGAAAATTGTTCTTATTTCTCTCTTTCTCCATGCTCTCCACATTTGTGATCCTCAGTTCCTTGAATCAGAAATTTCCACTCTTCGTAATTCATTTTCTCGTCTTGGCTACCCTTCCCATTTCATGGACTGCCTTCTCATGTGCTAAATGGACTTTCTTCTCTCCCAAACTCTACTCCTGGGAACTCTCTTGTCCTTTGCCTTCCCTATATTTCCAATCTTCTAATCTCAACAACTCTATCCGTTCCTAAGTCATCAAACTTACTTTTTGCCACACTAACACTCTTCGCACCAATCTAGTTCATACCTCTTCTCCCTCTATAGATACTCCTGGTGTCTACTCTATTTCCTGTTCCTCTTGTCCTCTTCAGTACTTTGGAGAAACTGGCTGTTCTCTTTCTGACAGATTCAGGGAGCACAAAAGTAGCATTAGGCTTGCCAACACCAACAATGCTCTTTTCTGTCATGTCAGAGATCACAGTCAGCCTATTGACTGGTCTTCTGCTAAAACTGTCTACCCTACTTCTAACTTTCAGAATTGCCATCTGGTTGAGTCCTACCTTATACACAACTTTCATTATATGAATCTTAGTCCTGGCTTTGTCTCTGTAGATGCCTTCCTTTCCCATTACTTTGTAAAATGCTCCAAACATCAGAACCCCCGTGGCATAACCTGATTCTTTTTTCTCCTTCTCCCTTGTCCCCTTTCTTCTTTCTCCTTTTGGTTTTCTTTCTTCTGCCTTGGGTGTTTGGTCCATTATTATTTTTTTCCCCCTCTGTGTTTTTGTTCAAACCCTTTGTTTACCCCTAGCTCCCTTGCAGTGCTCCTCTTTCTTAGTATTTGACTGACTCCACTATTACTACTACTACCTCAACCACAACCTCTCTTCTTCCTTTCCTATTACCTCTCTTGTCTTGTCCCTGTCTGCTGGCCTATATATACTCCCTTCTCTCCTTTCTGTTAGTGTGACTTTGTAAATGGTCCAAATTGGACTGAAATGTTGTCATAAGCTCCCCTCTCTTGTGTGAAGGTTATTTGGGTAAGAAAGGTTTTATAAACTTTACGGAACTACTATCATGTTCAGATGAGTAATAACCAAGCATCCAACAGAACTGGAAGAGCTTACCTCAGTTGCATAGATATTGTTTGACAGAGGAGGAGGATTCCAAGCCATAATAGGGACACCCTGCATTTGAATATGGATGTCATACAGCCCCTGGAATATTTTCATGGGTTAAATATTAGGGTTGTGTTACCAATTAGCACTATTAATTTGTGTTTCAAAATATTCAATACAGTATTTATAAAAATTAAGAAGCCATGCGTGTTGTAAAAGTCAACTAAAATGCCGGGAACAATAGGCTAGTAACCCCTTTTCCTGTACTAAAAGAAAACGAAGAAAACCGTCAAAGTGGGATGTTTGAATGTGCGTGGATGTTGTGCGAATTATAAGAAAGAGATGATTGTAGATGTTATGAATGAAAAGAAGCTGGATGTCCTGGCTTTAAGTGAGACAAAGTTGAAGGGGGTAGGAGAGTTTCAGTGGGGAGAAATAAATGGGATTAGGTCAGGGGTTTCAAATAGAGTTAGAGCTAAAGAAGGAGTGGCAATAATGTTGAATAATCAGTTATGGCAGGTAAAGAGGGAATATAAATGTATAAATTCAAGGATTATGTGGAGTAAAATAAAGGTTGGATGTGAAAAGTGGGTTATAGTAAGTGTTTATGCATCTGGAGAAGAGAGAAGTGTAGAGGAGAGAGAGAGAGATTTTGGGAAATGTTGAGTATGTGGGGAGTTTTGAACCAAGTGAGAGAGTAATTGTGGTTGGGGATCTTAATGCTAAAGTGGGTAAAAATGTTGTGGAGGGAGTAGTAGGTAAATTTGGGGTGACGGGTAAATGTAAATGGGGAACCGTTAATTGAGCTATGTGTAGAAAGAGGTTTGGTAATAAGTAATACATATTTTATGAAAAAGAGGATAAATAAGTATACAAAGTATGATATAGCACGTAATGAAAGTAGTTTGTTAGATTATGTATTGGTGGATAAAAGGTTGATGGGTAGGCTTCAGGATGTACATGTTTATATAGGGGCAACAGATATATCAGATCATTATTTGGTGGTAGCTACAGTTTGAGTAAAAGGTAGATGGGACAAAAAGAAAATAGCAACAGCAAGTAAGAGAGAGGTAAAAGTGTATAAACTAAGGGAGGAGGAAGTTAGGGTGAGATATAAGCAACTATTGGCAGAAAGGTGGGCTAGTGCAAGTAAGAGTAGTGGGGGGCGGTTGAAGAGAGGTGGGATAGTTTTAAAAATGCAGTATTAGAATGTGGGGCAGAAGTTTGTAGCTATAGGAGGGTGGTGCAGGAGGAAAGAGGAGTGAGTGGTGGAATGAAGAAGTAAAGGGTGTGATAAAAGAGAAAAAGGTAGCTTATGAGAGGTTTTTACAAAACAGAAGTGTTAATAGAAGAGCAGAGTATATGGAGAGTGAAAGAAAGGTGAAGAGAGTGGTGAGAGAGTGCAAAAGAAGAGCAGATGAAAGAATGGGAGAGGCTCTGTCAAGAAATTTTGCTGAAAACAAGAAAATTTTTTGGAGTGAGATAAACAAGGTAAGAAAGCCTAGGGAACGAATGGATTTGTCAGTTAAAAACAGAGTAGAGGAGTTAGTAGATGGGGAGCTGGAGGTATTGGGTAGATGGCGGAATATTTTGAGGAACTTTTAAATGTCGATGAAAAAAGGGAGGCGGTAATTTCATGCACTGGCCAGGGAGGTATAACATCGTTTAGGAGTGAAGAAGAGCAGGATGTGAGTATGGGGTAGGTGCGTGAGGCATTACGTAGAATGAAAGGGGGTAAAGCAGCTGGAACTGACAGGATAATGACAGAAATGTTAAAAGCAGGGGGATATAGTGTTGGAGTGGTTGGTATTGTTGTTTAATAAATATATGAAAGAGGGGAAGGTACCTAGGGATTGGCAGAGAGCATGTATAGTTCCTTTATATAAAGGGAAGGGGGATAAGAGAGATTGTAAGAATTATAGGGTAATAAGTTTACTGAGTATACCAGGTAAAGTGTATGGCAGGGTTATTATTGAAAGAATTAGAGTTAAGACAGAGAGTAGGATTGCAGATGAGCAAGGAGGCTTTAGAGTGGGTAGGGGATGTGTAGATCAAGTGTTTACAGTGAAGCATATATGTGAACAGTATTTAGATAAAGGTAGAGAAGTTTTTATTTCATTTATGGATTTAGAAAAGGCATATGATAGAGTGGATAGGGGAGCAATGTGGCAAATGTTGCAAGTGTATGGAATAGGTAGTAAGTTACTGAAGGCTGTAAAGAGTTTTTATGAGGATAGTGAGGCTCAGGTTAGGGTGTGTAGGAGAGAGGGAGATTACTTCCCGGTAAAAGTAGGTCTTAGACAGGGATGTGTAATGTCACCATGGTTGTTTAATATATTTATAGATGGGGTTGTAAAAGAAATAAATGCTAGGGTGTTGGGAGAGGGTTGGGATTAAATTATGGTGAATTAAATGCAAAATGGGAGTTGACACAGTTACTTTTTGCTGATGATACTGTGCTTATGGGAGATTCTAAAGAAAAGTTGCAAAGGTTAGTGGACGAGTTTGGGTGTGTAAAAATAGAAAGTTGAAAGTGAACATAGATAAGAGTAAAGTGATGAGGGTATCAAACGATTTAAATAAAGAAAAAATGGATATCACATTGGAGAGAGGGATTATGGAAGAAGTAAATGTTTTCAGATAATTGGGAGTTGACGTGTCAGCGGATGGTTTTATGAAGGATGAGGTTAACCATAGAATTGATGAAGGAAAAAAGGTAAGTGGTGCGTTGAGGTATCTGTGGAGACAAAAAACGTTATCCATGGAGGCAAAGAAGGGAATGTACGAAAGTATAGTGGTACCAACACTCTTATATGGGTGTGAAGCATGGGTTGCAAATGCTGCAGCGAGGAGGAGGCTGGAGGCAGTGGAGATGTCCTGTTTAAGGGCAATGTGTGGTGTAAATATTATGCAGAAAATTTGGAATGTGGAAATTAGGAGGTGTGGAGTTACTAAAAGTATTTGTCAGAGGTCTGAAGAGGGGTTTTTGAGGTGGTTTGGTCATTTAGAGAGAATGGATCAAAGTAGAATGACTTGGAGAGCGTATAAATCTGTAGGGAAAGGAAGGCGGGGTAGGGGTTGTCCTTGAAAAGGTTGGAGGGAGGGGGTAAAGGAGTTTTTGTGGGCGAGGGGCTTGGACTTCCAGCAAGCATGTGTGAGCATGTTAGGAGTGAATGGAGACGAATGGTTTTTGGGACCTGACGAGCTGTTGGAGTGTGAGCAGGGTATCATTTTGTGAAGGGATTCAGGGAAACCAGTTAATTGATTTAATTGGACTTGAGTCCTGGAAATGGGAAGTACAATGCCTACACTTTAAAGGAGGGGTCTGGGATAGTGACAGCTGGGAAGGACTTATTGTCACCTGTCGTATCTGAGCGCCTCTGCAAAGACAGTTATTATGTATGAGTGAGGTTAAAGTGTTGAATGATGATGAAAGTATTTTCTTTTTGGGGATTTTCTTTCTTTTTTGGGGATTTTCTTTCTTTTTGGGTCACCCTGCCTCGGTGGGAGACAGCCGACTTGTTGAAGTAGAAAAAAAAAAGAAGAGGAGAAGTTAAAAGTAACTGAATAAACAAACTAAATAAAATCAGTCCATACAATTTAAATATTTTTTATGGACCTATTAGGCAACTTTACAAACCTCTGTAAAGAAATCTCCGACCCATTTAGCTACCATAAGAACAATCATCAGGGGTAAGCCAAATGTTATGTTGCCCACACACTCCATTAGGATTACGGTCAAACTCAGAGTCATCCGTACAACACCACCAAGCATGGCTCCAGCTCCAACCAGCGCGTATTTACCTTCATCTGGCCAGTTCTGAAAGAAGGTCCTATATATAATTTTACCATATTTTACGTTTAGCCCTTTATTGGGTATGAATATTACGCAGAGGGTCCCGAGAACAGAAATTAAAAAATAGTGTGGGGTCACTATCAGAGGGCTGAAGAAAGGTGAGGTTTGCACATTTAGAGAAGATGAAGCAAAATAGGATGATCTGAGGGTGCATAAATTTGTATTGGAGGAAGGGAAGGGTAAAGGTCACCCTTAGAAATGTTGGAGGGAGGGGGGTACAGAAGGTTTTGTGTGCAAGAGGCTTCAACATTCAGCAAGGGGTGTGAGAATGAGTTAGATAGGAGTGAGTAGAGGCAAATGGTTTTTGGGACCTGACAAACTGTTGGAGTGTGAATAAGGTAATGTTCTATGAAGAGATTCAAGAAAATCAGTTAGCTGGACTTGTCCTGGAGGTGAAAAGTACAGTGTCTGCACTCTAAAGGAGAGGTAAGGATATTTGCAGTTTTGGAGGGACACCTGAACTGTAGTATCTACTCGCCTCTGGCAAGATAGCGATAGAGTGAATGATGGTGAGTGTTTCTTTTTTTTTTTTGGTCATCCTGCCTTAGTGGGAGAGGCCAGTGATAAAAAAAAAAGGAAAACAAAATGATGGTGCAAGTGTTCAATGATGGTAAAAGTGTTTCTTTTTTTTAGGGGGGTCACCCTGCCTCGGTGGGAGATGGTCGAAGTGTTGAAAAAGAAAAATATATACTATATACATACACTACAAGTTTACAAATAAAATAATTTTATTTTATGGGCTACAATGAGACAGAAAATTAAAACAATTAACTATGTGATAAACAAAAGAATACAATGGTGAACAACCTGATCAGGAAAGAAGAGTGACATGAGCTTTCCTACAAGTCGACCCCAAGCTGCTCCACACAGCAGAGTTGGGATAAAAACTCCAGAAGGAATTCCCAGGCCATACGTCCAACATGCCAAGAAGAAGTAACACACAAAGAACACACCTATGGTTGACCATTGATACGAGTCTATAAAAAATAAAAGAAAAGGAAATTATTAACAAAGGAATGTCAAAATACTATATATACAGTATTGTACATGGTACATGATTATTGATACCACTCTGATAATTATCATTATCTCAAGTTATTCAAGATAATTTCACAATAGCATTGTGTAATGATGTTGATTTCAGTATGTTTGAGGTTCTTTATAATATGTCGAAAGTCTTATGAGAGGAAGTCCATTTTTAATTCTGGGGAAAGAGCAGTGTCCTCAGGCCCAGTGTTTCAAGAGAAGAATAGCATCAAATGATTTTTGTCAGAACTAGTTAGCATTTTGTAAAGTTGTCTGCCCCTCGTATCAGTGTATGTATTAACCTAAGTGTAATGTTTTGACAATAGTGTATTATTAGTCAATTTGATTAGCCAATATATTTTTATGTTAATTAAGTACTCTTATTACTGAACATCCCAACATAGACTCCCTATTAAGAACAAACAACTTTCCTTCTTGAATTTATTTGTGCTGTTTTCCCCTTTCTCTTTCCTTCACATTTGTTGGGGTTTATGTGGTTTAGTCATCCATACCAGCCATTCAGGAGCACCACTCTCATCTCTGACCTCAACCTGTCTCGCCTGCTAACCTTCATCTTATTCAGCCTTGAATGATGCACACCTTGTTTGCTCCCTTACACATAGCCTGTCTGCTCTCTCATAACCTCACTTCCCTCAAACACATTCTTCCAAATATGACACTTAACTCTTTCAGGGCGAGGCCCGTAGTACTACGTGACAAGCTCAGCTCATCCAGATAAGCTGTGAGCAGTAAATTTGGGCCTAGATATGAGTGAATGGGTCTATGTGGTAAGTGTGCACCACATAATTTTTTTTTTTGCAGCACGCAATGCATAATGGGAAAAAAATTGAGTGTATTTTTGTATGATTTTTATGGTTGTATTCTTGGTTTCTTGGTCTCATTTGGTAGATTGGAAGATTTATTGCAGAAATAAAGATGATTTTGACTGAAAGTAGCTTGAAATTGAGCTCAAATTAGCGGAAATATTTGATTATTGCCGATATTCCAGAGTACATGTACACAAATTACAGTGGACCCTCGAGTTTCGTAAGCCTTGCGCTTCGTGAATTTCGCCTTTTGGAACGTTTTTTCGTCAAAACATAGCCTCACGGTTCGTCATTTGCCTCGCCATTCATCGGTCGTCCGGAACGCGTACGAGCGGCCTCCTGGCGTCAATGCACACACAAAGGCCCCCCACACACCATTCAGTCATTGTGGCATTGTTTTTCAGCGACTGACCATCACCTCATGCGTTCATATGATTCATTTCGTAATATTCCATTCTTTTTTGTGCTTGCAACTGCTAAATAAGCCAGACTGACCCTGACAACCCTATGCCAGTTGTGGAATTTATTGAGGCTTTGGGAAAGTCCATGGGGTTGGAGGTTAGTGGCGAGGATGTGGAAGAGTTGGTGGAGGACCACAGTGAAAAGCTAACCACTGAAGAGCTGCAAGAGCTTCATCTGCAACAGCAACAGAGCACAGCTGAGGAAATTGCTGCACAGGAGGAGGAAGAGAGAGGGAAGAAGGTGCCTTCTTCAGAGATTAAGGAGATCTGTGCAATGTGGAGTAGGATGGAAAGATTTGTGGAGGAACATCACCCTAACAAAGCTGTTGCAGGCCGTGTATGTGACATGTTCAATGACAATGTCTTGTCCCATTTTAGGCAAATTTTAAAGAGATGCCAGAAACAGAGCTCTCTGGAACAATTTTTTGAGCGACAAGGGTCCAGTGACTCTCAAGCTGGGCCTAGTGGCATTAAAAAACAAAGGCAAGTAACCCCGGATAAAGACTTAGTACCTAAATTCTTTATGGAAGGGGAATCCCCTTCCAAACAATAGTGTAACGTCATCCTCTCCCATCCTCCCGTCTTCCATACACCAATAAGAGTCTTCAATAAAGGTAAGTGTGATGTTATTATTGTTTTATATTTGATGTCTCATTGTTTTCTGTATGTAAATCTATATTTAATGTAAAAAAATATTTTTTGTTAATACTTTTGGGTGTCTGGAATGGATTAATTGGATTTACATTATTTCTTATGGGGAAAATGGTTTTGCCATTTGTGAATTTCGCCTTTTAGCAGACTCTTTGGAACAGATTAATTACGAAATTCGAGGGTCCACTGTACATCATTCTTCCATTACACACATCCAATTGGTCGGTCTAATATGTGTTCACAAATCTGCTGATATTATTTATACAATTACAATAATGCAGTAGTCTGCATAACATTAAATCTTCTATTTTTTGTGTGAATAAAAATTCAAAATGGAAAGTAAGCATAATATAGGAGGCGTCTAGGGACGTAACTAATGAACAGCGAAAATGTTTTTAAGTGTCAGGAATGTCTACACTGTTTATTCTGGACTATTTTGAAATTTCCTATTTTTTTAATTTTGTGCAAAACTGGCCAAATTACTAATTTCTGATCACTTTACTGGGTAGTTGACATAAGTAAATGGGCAGTTTCTTGTACTCATTTGATAGAATAGGAGGAATATACTAGTGAAATAGCTATGAATTTGGTTGACTGGAACAATGGAATGAGCCGAAAATAGGGCTCAAATTAAGTGAAATCACCAATTCATAAATATTGCAGAGACTGCTAACTTTGCGAGAGCGTAATTCTGTAAGTTTTCCATCAAATTTCATACTTCTGGTTTCATTACCTTTGGAAAAACATTCTCTTATCATTTCATAAAAAAATATTTTTTCCTTTGAAATTTTTTTGACCCTGAGAGCAAGTTTGAGATCAGGGGTCTCGACTCTGAAAGGGTTAATAAGTACTTGACGTATTATGATCAGCATTACAGCAGTATTAATTCCATTGTACTGACTAGTGCTTATAGTAGAGATGGTTGGATTACTGATAAGAAATAAAACTAGTGTGCTCTAACTTCTGATAAAAGTACAGTCATCCCTCGGTTTTCGATTTTAATCCGTTCCAGATGGATTGGCTAAAACCAAAATCGGCGAAAACCAAAACTATTTTCCCCATAAGAAATAATGGAAATTCAATTAATCCGTTCCAGAAACCCAGAACTTTGGAATTTTTTTTTTTTGGGGGGGGCCTTAAAGATAGATTTACATGCACAAATGAATGAACTCTATGTGGCACTTACTTTTATTGAAGACTGATGTAGCTGGATGGAAGAGAGGGAGGAGGGGAGAGGGAAGAGACCCTATTTTTTGGAAGGGGAATCCCCTTCCATAAGGAAATTTAGGTACCAAGTCCTTATCCGGGGTCACTTCCCTGCATGACTGCTACACTCCCTCCCTGACTGCTACACTCCCTCCCTGCCTGTTACACTCCCTCCCTGCCTGTTACACTCCCTCCCTGCCTGCTACACTCCCTGCATACATGCTACACTCCCTGCATACACGCTACACTCCTGCACTGTACACTCCCTGCATACCTGCTACACTCCCTGCATACCTGCTACACTCCCTGCATACCTGCTACACTCCCTGCATACCATGCTACACTCCTGCATAATCTACACTCCTGCATCTGCTACACTCCTGCATAACTTCATCTGCTACACCTTTCCTCCTGCATGCATGCTACACTCCTGCATGACCTGCTACACTTCCCTGCATGCATGCTACACTCCCTGCATGCCTGCTACACTCCTGCATGCCTGCTACACTCCCTGCAGCCTGCTACACTCCCTGCAGCCTGCTACACTCCCTGCAGGCCTGCTACACTCCCTGCAGGCCTGCTACACTCCTGCATGCTGTACACTCCCTGCAGCCTGCTACACTCCCTGCATGCCTGCTACACTCCCTGCATGCCTGCTACACTCCCTGCATGCCTGCTACACTCCCTGCATGCCTGCTACACTCCCTGCATGCCTGCTACACTCCCTGCATGCCTGCTACACTCCCTGCATGCCTGCTACACTCCCTGCATGCCTGCTACACTCCCTGCATGCCTGCTACACTCCCTGCATACCTGCTACACTCCCTGCATACCTGCTACACTCCCTGCATACCTGCTACACTCCCTGCATACCTGCTACACTCCTGCATACCTGCTACACTCCCTGCATACCTGCTACACTCCCTGCATACCTGCTACACTCCCTGCATACCTGCTACACTCCCTGCATACCTGCTACACTCCCTGCATACCTGCTACACTCCCTGCATACCTGCTACACTCCCTGCATACCTGCTACACTCCCTCTGCACTCCGCATACCTGCTACACTCCCTGCATACCTGCTACACTCCCTGCATACCTGCTACACTCCCTGCATACCTGCTACACTCCCTGCATACCTGCTACACTCCCTGCACATCACCTGCATATGCACTCCCTGCATACCTGCTACACTCCCTGCATACCTGCTACACTCCCTGCATACATGCTACACTCCCTTACTTCCGCATACATGCTACACTCCCTGCATACATGCTACACTCCCTGCATACATGCTACACCCTGCACTGCTACTCCTGCATACACTACACTCTGCATACATGCTACACTCCCTGCATACATGCTACACCCTGCACATGCTACACTCCTGCATACATGCTACACTCCCTGCATACATGCTACACTCCCTGCATACATGTTACACTCCCTGCATACATGCACGCTCCCCCTGCATACCTGCTACACTCCTGCATACATGTTACACTCCTGCATACCTGCTACACTCACTGCATACCTGCTACACTCCCTGCATACCTGCTACACTCCCTGCATACCTGCTACACTCCCTGCATACATGCTACACTCCCTGCATAATTTCTACACTCCCTGCATACATGCTACACTCCCTGCATACCTGTTACACTCCCTGCATACCTGTTACACTCCCTGCATGAATGCTACACTTCCTGCATGCATGCTACACTCCCTGCATGCCTGCTACACTCCCTGCATGCCTGCTACACTCCCTGCATGCCTGCTACACTCCCTGCATGCCTGCTACACTCCCTGCATACATGCTACACCACTTGTCACATAATGACATACAGTGGATCCCCGAGTTTCAGCCGTAATCTGTTCCAGGAGCTAGGCCTAAAGTCGAAGTGGCCGAAAGTCAAAGCAATATTTCCCATAAGAAATAATGTAAAAACAATTAATCCATTCCAGACACCCAAAAATATTAACAAAAAATAATTTTTTTAAAGAATAACTATAGTTTTACATACAGCACAGATAAATATATACACAGTAATAAATTTATAATTAAACATTTAAATAAACATTTAAAATAACATTTACTTACCTTTATTGATGGCATCTGGAAGATAGGGAGGAGGAGGGAGCACTCATTGTTTGGAAGGGGAATCCCCCTCCATAAGGACTTCAGGTAACAAGTCCCTCTCTGGGGTTACAGTGGTACCTCGACTTACGATATTAATCCGTCAGAGAGGGCATATCTTAAGGCGAAACAATCGTTACTCGAATCAATTTTCCCCATAAGAAATAATGGAAATAAATTTAATCCGTCCAAGACTTCCAAAAGTAGTTAAATAAAATATTTTTTAGAACTTTTTGATATTAAATAATACACACTTTAATGAAGAATACCTAAATACACATGTAAATATTGTACAATAACATGTCACTTATATTTATTGAAGAGTTGTTGATGTGTGGAGGACGGGAGGAGGGGAGAAGGTGGAGTAGTATGCTAGTGTTTGGAAGGGGAATCCCCTTCCATTAACACTGCAGGTACCAAGTTCTTTTCTGGGGTTACTTCCCTTTTTATTTTAATGCCACTCCTGGAATTCAGGCACATATTTTTCAGCCGCAATTTTGTCAGAACTGGCTGCCTCACCATGCCTCACAACACTATGTATGCCACTTCGATTCTTAAATTTGTGAAACCAGCCTCTGCTGGCTTTAAATTCGCTCACTTCAGCACTCGTTGCAGGCATTTTCTTAACGAGATCATCATGCAACTGCCTTGCTTTTTCACATATTATTGCCTCCGAAACAGTATCTCCTGCTAACTGTTTCTCATTGATCCACACCAACAACAACCTTTCCACATCTTCCAGCACTTGTGGTCTGTGTTTTGTGATCACAGATGAACCTTTTGCAACAACAGCTTCCTTGATTTTACGTGAATTTTTCTTGGCCACAATGGTAGCGATGGTAGAAAAGGGTTTACCATACAGCCTGGCCAGCTCACTGATATGCACTCCACTTTCATATTTTTCTATTATCTCCTTCTTCAGTTCTATCGTACATGTATTTCTGTTCCTCTTTGCCACAGGCTTACCACTAGGATCTTTCCTTGCACCCATGGTAGCTTATTTAGCAGTTGCAAGCACTAAAAACAGTGGAATAATGACAATATACTGGTATGAATGCGTGGGTGTGGGTGGGTGGTCGCTCTCGCTTGTAAACAATAGCACACTGACGCTCCCTGGAGTGCGCGCAATCAATTTTTTTACGTTATAAATATCGTTACTCGAAAATAACGTAAGATGACAGCATCGTAACACGAGGTATGACTGTACTTCAATTCTTTGTCTTTTAATGCCACCCCTGTCGCACAAAATAACTGTCAAGAGTGCTCTGTTTCTGGAGCCTCTTTAAGATGTCCCTAAAAATGGGACATTGTTTTGTCACTGAACATGTTGCAGATATGGGTTGTTTCAGCTTGCTCGGGGTGGTATTTCTCCACGAAGCTTTGCAGCTTATTCCACATTCCACACATGTCCTTAAGCACTGAAGAAGGCACTTCCTTCACTCTTTCCTCCTCCTCCCGTGAAGCAAGTTCCTCAACTGTGGTCTGATGCTGTTGCAGATGAAGCTTTTGCAGCTTGTCAGTGGTTAGCTCTTCATTGTGGTCCTCCACCAACTCTTCCACATCCTCGCCACTCACCTCCAACCCCATGGACTTGCCCAATGCCACAATACCTTCCACAACAGGCACAGGGTCGGCAGGGTCAGGGTCAGCCTCAATTATTATTATTATTATAATCAAATAGAAGCGCTAAACCAGGTTCAGCCTCAAACCCTTCAAAATCCCTCTGGACGACACAATCTGGCCACAATTGTCTCCAAGCAAGAGTTCAAAGTCCTGGAAGTCACTCCCTCCCCAAGCCTTACCTATAAGGCTTATGCAGTTGTAGATATTGAAGTGATTCCTCCAGAACTCTCTTAGGGTCAACTCAGTGTCTGAGGTCACTTCAAAGCACTTTTCAAACACTGCTTTGGTGTAGAGTTTTTTGAAGTTACAAATGACCTGCTGGTCCATGGACTGGATGAGAGGAGTGGTGTTAGGAGGCAAGAACTTCACTGTAATGAACCTGAAGTCCCTAGACAAAAGGTCTGCCAAGTTTGGAGGATGAGCAGAAGCATTGTCCAGTACCAGGAGGCACTTGAGTGGCAATTTCTTTTAACCCTTTCAGGGTTATTGACTTACTAGTACGGCTTACGCCCTGGGGTTATTGATGTACTAGTACGCCTAAATTCTAGCGCCCTCAAATCAAGCAGAAACAGGCTGTTAGGCCTAGATGTGATAGAATGGGTCTTTGCGGTCAGTGTGCGCAGTATAAAAAAATTCCTGCACCACATAGTGCATAATGAGGAAAAAAAACCTGACCGTATTTTTGGTTTAAAACAGCGACTTTGCAGTCTATTTTCGTATGGTATTTATTGATGTATTCTCGTTTTCTTGGTCTCATTTGATAGAATGGAAGATATATTACAGAAATAGTGATGATTTTGATTAGTTTGACAATGACAAGTACCTTGAAATTGAGCTCAAAGTAGCGAAAATGTTCAATTTTTAACAATGTTCAAGAGTAAACAAATCACACCATGCATCCAATACACATCAACTGGCGAGTCTAATATTCATGCACAAGTGCTCTGATATTGTTTATACCATTTTCTACAATGATGCAGTTGTATACATAACAGTATATCTTCTATTTTTTTTTGTGAGAATAAAAATTCAAAATGATAAGCAAAAGTAATGTAAGAGGGGCCTGGAAACGTGACTAATGAACAGAGAAGATGTTATTTTAGTGCCAGGAATGTCTGCCTTGTTTATTCTGGACCCTATTTTGAAATTGGCATCATTTGAAATTTGTGTGAAATTGGCCAAATTGCCATTTTCTGACCACTATTTTGGGTAGTAGTTGTAATTGGTAAATAGACGGTTTCTTGTACTCAATCGATAGAAGAAATAGAGTTCTAGCGAAATAGCTATAATTTTAGTAGACTGAAACATTGGAATTTGCCGAAAATAGGGCTCAAAGTGGGCGAAATCGCCGATGCGTAAATGTCATCCATACCGATAACTTCACAAAAGCATAATTCCGTTAGTTTTCGATCAAATTTCAAAATGTTTGTGGCGTTATGATCGGAAAAAGATTCTCTATCATTTCATAAGAATTTTTTTTTTTTTAAATTCTTGGACCCTGAGAACGAGTTTCGGAGACCCCCTTGGACCCTGAAAGGGTTAACCCTTTCAGGGTCCAAGGCCATTTTTGGAAGAGGTGCGCCAGTGTCCAAGAATTTAAAAAAAAAAAATTCTTATTTTTTCTTATGAAATGGTAGAGAATCTTTTTCTGAAGGTAATAAAACAAAAGGAACGAAATTTGATTGAAAATTGACGAAATTATGCTCTCGCGAATTTTGATGTGTCAGCGATATTTACGCATCGGTGATTTTGCCAACTTTGACTCCCATTTTAGGCCAATTACATTATTCCAGTCGACCAAATTCTTTGCTATTTCACTAGTATTACTTCTATTCTATCGATTGAGCACAAGAAATCGCCCAGTCAACTGTTTCAACTACAAAATAAAGTGATTGGAAATTGGTAATTTAGCCAATTTAACTCAAAGTTCAAAATATTCCAATTTCAAAATAGGGTGCAGAATAAACAATGCAGGCATTCCTGGCACTAAACTAACATTTCCTCTGTTCATTAGTTACGTTTTCAGTCTTTACAAATGAATTCCATTTTGATTTTTTATTCACATAATGAATTTTTATTCAAACCAAAAAATGGAAGATTTACTGTTATGCAATAGTGTAATAATTGTACAAATAATATCACCACATTTGTGAACGTATATTAGACCCACCAGCTGGCGCGTATTAGACGTGTGAGATCATTTGTTTACTCTTGAACATTGGCAAAAATTTAACATTTCTGCTACTTTGAGCTCAGTTTCAAGCCATTTCCAATACTAAAACCAATCAAAATCATCTCTGTATCTGTAATATATCTTCCATTCTATCAAATGAGATCCAGAAATCGCAAATACAACTATAAAAAGTACACGAAAAAACACTGCAAAGTCGCTGTTTTAATTGAAAATTACAGTTTCAGTTTTTTTCTCTCATTATGCACTGTGTGCTGCAGGATTTGTTTTATGTGGTGCACACTTACCACATAGATGTATTCTTTCATATCCAGGCCCAAATTTACCGCTCACAGCTTATCTGAGTGAGCTGAGCTCATGACGTAGTGTCATGTCAGTAATATGTATATACTTGTGTAGTGTATTATAAGTATCCTAGCTGTTATATGTCTGGTCCCTTTATTACGTGTGACATCAGAGACCCGCACCATGTGAGTGCTACGTCAGAGGCCTCCCTCTCACTCCCGCCTTAGACCTAGACGAGTACAGAAGTGGCACTGGTATCTCTCCTCACAGACTCCATTAATAACCGGTAACCGTCCCATCGAGTGCTTCCCTTGCCAAACTTTATCTCCTCGAACCCATCACGATAAATGGTGGCAGCAGTGGGCCCATAATGCTGTTAGATTACGGTGATTCAGGGAGATAGAATTCAACAAAGCCAGCAGACATCTTGTGTACGTGAGTAAGCCTCCACAGAACACGATACCCACACTACCAACTCCAAGCAGCATTCTTCTGCCTGTCTACAATATTTCCTGGTCAGTTAAGTGCTTTATCTCTTATTTGTTAAAACCTACGAGGGGTAGACCCTGGTTTTGCAAATTAAGGACGAAATAAGTCAGTTTGTGAGGGGATAGTGCCAAGCCGCCAGCAAGCCACCCAGCCAGGTACGTCAGCCTAGCATTAGGACAGCCTTCCACCCTGCTGACCTAATTGTTATAAGATTCCAAGCCAGCCAACCTGTTGAAAGGTCTAAACTAAGCCAGCAAGACAACCCAGCTGTCTGAGACGTAACCCAGCAAGCCACGTGAGTCCCCAGTAATTCCTGTCGTCTTTGTGCTCCAGTGCATCGCTGTTTTGAGTGCCAATACCATCCCTGTGGTATTCTGGGTTGTTCCAAGCAACCCTGGCTTAAATTTATGTGACGAGTATAAGCGGGGCAAGCCAAAGGCGAGGCTGACGCCGTGAGTCACCACGACAGACCGCTCAACCATACCGCCAGTAACCACGTGAGCCAGTATACCCACACAAAGCATCAAGTGTGGATTATTTTCACCCTTAACTGGGTCCTGCAAGAATTTTATTGGCTACGAATCGGGTCGAGAGTCCTGAGTGTGTTCTTCGTACCTGTGTGCCAACGATCTAAAGCCTAGATTCGTAGTTCTTCATTTATGCACAATTTCAACGAGAATTGTCGAGGTGTAGTGGTGCAGCCGCCAGCCCAGACCAGGATATCCTTCTACCATCCACCTTACTCCAGCTCCAACCATCGATAAAAACGTTCTACAGCCTAGAGATATTTAATGTGTTTTTTTTTTTCAGATAATTTAGAGACAATTGCGAGTGTTTGAGACAATTTTGCTCATTTAGTGAACTTTGTGTTATCCTGGGATTGTGCTTTTAACCTAGCCAGTGTTATGCGTTAAAACTCTTACTTGAATTAATTTTTGAATTTACTAGTATTGTCTCTGATTAATTAATGTGTCATATTTTATTTTAATTGTGTTGTGTTTATCACATATGCGGTTTGGACACTGAACTCAAAGCCGTAGAACTACGGCACGGACCCTGAAAGAGTTAATGGAGGTATTTTTTCACACTGGGGCCAAACACTTAATGGACCCACTATGAAAATTTGCCTTGTGACCCATGCCTTATTATTAGCTTTCCACAACACACACAATTTACTCTTCACGACATTGTTTTTCTTGAACACATTGGGATTTTCAGAATGATACACCAGTAAAGGGTTCACTTTAAAATCCCCACTAGCATTATAACACAACAAGAGAGTTAGCCTGTCTTTCATAGGCTTGTATCCTGGCAGTGCCTTTTCTTCCTGAGTAATATAGGTCCTCTTTGGCATTTTATTCCAAGAGGCCTGTTTTCACAATTGTACACTTGTTGGGGTTCAAATTTTTCAGCCGCATGTTTGTCTGAACTGGCTGCCTCACCATGCCTTACAACACTGTATGCCACTATGCTTCTTAATTCTGTCAAACCAGCCTCTGATGGCCTTGAACTCACTAACATCAGCACTGGTTCGAGGCATTTTTTTACAAGATCTGCATGCAACTGCCTTGCCTTTTTATATATGATAGCCTCGGAAATACTATCACCCGCTATCTGTTTATTGTTTATCTACACCATCAACAACTTCTCAACCTCTTCCACTGTTTTTGGTCTATTTTTGGCTAACATGTCAACACCTTTCGCAACATTAGCTTCCTTGAGTTCTTTTCTCTTTGCCAGGATAGAAGTGATAGTAGATTTGTTTTTTCCGTACATCCTGGCAAGCTCCCCCACATGTATGCCACTCATATTTTTCTACTAACTCTTTCTTCAGTTCTATGGTATTCCTCACTTTCTTTACCACAGGGGTGCCACTAGGAAGAAGTTTCTTTGGACCCATGGTGACTTATTTCACAGTCTCACTCAACAAATGAGCACTAAACAGAATGAATTTATTGTGAAATGTTTGGATGAGCGCACAGGGTAATGTTCACTCAAGGGTAAACAACACTAGACTGGCTCGCGCTTGCACACCTCCCTGCACAGGCATCGTGAGCCAGTCTAGCTTTGTTTATCCTTGAGTGAACATTACCCTGTGCACTCATCCAAACATTTCACAATAAATTCATTGTGTTTATTGCTTGTTTATTGATTGTGACTGTGAAATAAGCCACCATGGGCCCAAAGAAACTTCATAGTGCAGCCCTTTGGTAAAGAAAGTGACAAACATGATAGAAATGAAGAAAGAAATTGTAGCAAAGTACCAAAGTGGAGGAGGAAGAGAGAGGGAAGAATGTGCCTTCTTCAGTGATTCTACGATATATATGATACTAAAGAAGCATGAGTCGATAAAGGCTATAGCACCAGCCAGCGATAAAGTGTAGCATTAAGAGTGTAGCAAGTAAGTTAAGCGATTGAAAAATGACAACATGAAACTTAACTCCATTGTTGTTTGAGGTAGTATATAGGGGCACTGAGACCAACGCCGCCCTCTGCCACCATCTCTTCCAAGGCAAGTGTAAATATTTTTATTTATAAATTAACCCTTAAACGGTCCAAACGTATATACAGTAGATCGTCATTTAGCACGGTAGTTATGTTCCTGAAAATGTCGTGTTAGATAATTTCATGTTATATAATTAAAAGAACTTATGGGAAACATAGGGTTACGTTCCTGGGAGTCCCCAAAAAGCCAAACAAGTTTTTTAGACCAACAGATCTTACAAAAATAAAAGTGAATATGTAATTGTAGTTCATTATCGTGATGTATTATGTTGTTTTTACTGCTTAAGACTACAAATGTAACAGAAATAATAGTATTTACCTTAAATTGTGGGTGCTGGTGTTTGTGGATGATTGTGAAGAGAGTGGAGAGTTATGCTGTGGCCCTACTGGGCTGAGGTGGATAGTAGAGGTTCTGGAACTGAAGTCGATGGTTGTACTGAGTGTAACTTTAAGTCAGTCAAGTCATTCAGTAAGTCAGTCAAGTCATTCAGTAAGTCAGTCAAGTCATTCAGTAAGTCAGTCAAGTCATTCAGTAAGTCAGTCAAGTCATTCAGTAAGTCAGTCAAGTCATTCAGTAAGTCAGTCAAGTCATTCAGTAAGTCAGTCAAGTCATTCAGTAAGTCAGTCAAGTCATTCAGTAAGTCAGTCAAGTCATTCAAGTCATTCAGTAAGTCAGTCAAGTCATTCAGTAAGTCAGTCAGTCACACAAACTTATGTTTACATCTTTTTATGTGTACAAAGTAACACTTCATTACGGCCACAGGTTAAGTCTTGTCTAATATCTTTGTTTTCTTCGTTAATTCAAGATCAAAACACAATTCACTCTCTCTCATTCTTCACAAACACACCTGGCTTGTAGCAGAGGACTTTTTTTTGACGCGTATGAAATATGTACGAATGCTGGGATGGTGGGGTCCGGGGTGGCTGGGGAAGGCGGGTGGTGTCTGCTGAACCACAACAAGGTGGCTGCTTGTGGGAATGGTTATTTGTTTTTCCTTCCTGCAAACTTTAAGTAAGTTTATTCAGGTATACACAGATACAGTTACGAAGATTATCATACATAGCAGCATATGTGTAGAGAACCTAGGATAACCCAAAAAAGTCAGTGACTTATTTCCATTGTCTGACTTTTTTTTGGGTTATCCTAGGTTCTCTACACATATGCTGCTATGTATGATAATCAATGTAACTGTACTCACCTAATTGTGGTTGCAGGGGTCGAGACTCAGCTCCTGGCCCCATGTATCTGAATAAACTTACAGTTTGCAGGAAGGAAAAACAAATTCCCTTTTTCTCTAAGCACGAGGATTGGGCTTACACTTGAAATCACCTGATGCATTACCACAAAGGAGCAAGGTGAAGCGATCCTTTGCTGTCTTGAAGCCTGGTGCACTTTTCTCTTGCTGACTGATATAAGTTCGTGTCGGCATTTTCTTCCAGAAAACACTTCTCTCGTCAGCATTAAACACTTGATGTGGCTCATAGCCACCCTCAGTAGGACCCCCACTGACTTGATGGTTTAACCCACCGCAGGCTACCGTGCGTTCAAAAATTTTTCCCCTCCCGCGAACTGTGTATTATCATTTTTACATCATGTTAGATAATAATGTGCCGCAATTCTTCAATCATGCAATACCCGTAACGTGTAACATAATCTCGTGCTAAATGACTGTCTACTGTATACGTTAGTACTGCTACTGCAACGAATATTTTGGGAAAAAAAAAAAAATTATATAGAAATACAGTCCCCCGAGTTTCGTAAAAACTTCACTCCTGAAGTCTGCTCAAGCGCCATTACCGAACGAATTTACTCCCTTAAGGAAAAATGTCACGTAGGTTAGTCTATTTCAGACCCCCAAAAATACACTTCCACAAGCACTTACAATATTATACTTTCATAACTGTACGATTTCCGGGGTTTACGAAACTCGGGGGTCCACTGTAAAGAGCACATTTTTTAAGTGTTATAGGATAAAAAATTTTTTTTGGTCAGTACTTACCGAGATATGAGGCGGAGAAGTTGGCTCTGGATGCTCACCTGACAGCAACAGGAGTCCTTTCCACTTGCAGAATCGTTGCCAATATACCTTTTTTTCTCTTTTTATATTATTTTTATATAATTTTTATGTTCTGATATTTACAATTTATAGTAGTTCTTGTGATTTCATAGCCAATCTTTGTTCTGACACTAATATTTGGTACTGAAATTGTACTCAAATAATAATAATAATGATAGTGCATAAAAATAATAATAATGATTGTGCATAATAATAATAATAGTGAATAATAATAATAATACGTAATAATAAAGTTCACCTGAAGCATTATGTAAGATTCGTGTTGCTACCTTATCTCATCTGATCTCCACTAATGATGACTGGTGACATTTGATGGGGGAGTGAGGGTAGTCTTATCTTTTCTAATCAGTCCAGTAATTACAGTGATGACATTTGATGAGATTATACTGCTTCCCTTTATGTGTTACTCAAGCCTGTCTGTCTGTCTGTATCTGTGTCTCTGTCTGTATGTCTGTCTGTGTGTGTGTCTTTCTGTCTCCTTGTCTCAGAGAGTAGCTCATAAACCAACTGGTATTACGCAGATCACAAGCACATTATATCACTTTGTCTTGATTTTTTTAGTTATCCTAGGTAATTTACACTATGTATAATTGTATTTACGTATGTGTTCCTGTGAGATAGAGACAGAGACAGATAGATACAGACAGACAGACAGAGATAGACAGCCAATCAGGTACCCAGCTGACCAGCCAGGTGGCCAACCAGCTGCTTGCCAGCCGACATCACTTTCCACTTCAAAGGGGAGTGTTAATATGACATCAGTGAACCCTTGGTGTTTGCCACAGTGTTTGCTCTAGCTGGCACTCAATTTAACTGGTGCTCCCACAATCTACTAAGTGGTCCCAGATTTTTTTAATATGGCGCACACCGAGTGTTAAGACCGATTCTATGCTGACCAGGCATCTCAGGCCAATCGTGCCAAATTTGAAGGCATGAAAAATAAAACGTATATATACGTTTGGGGCAGTAGCAGTACTAACGTATATATACGTTTGGACCGTTTAAGGGTTAAAGTGTAAATATTTCTTACTTATAAACCCAACAACAATAACACTGGAAAAATAAACACATAAGCAGTAAAATGTGATCCTTTATTGACAACCTTTCCTAGGCCGACCCCTACCCCGCCTTCCCTCCACTACAGATTTATACACTCTCGAAGTCTTGTTCCATTCTCTCTACATGTCCGAACCACCTCAACAACCCCTCCTCAGCTCTCTGGATAATAGTTTTGGTAATCCTGCACCTCCACCTAATTTCCAAACTCCGAATTCTCTGCATTATATTCACACCACACATTGACCTCAGACATGACATCTCCACTGCCTCCAGCCTTCTCCTCATTGCAACATTCATCACCCATGCTTCACACCCATATAAGAGTGTTGGTATAACTATACTCTCATACATTCCCCTCTTTACTTCCATGAACAAAGTTCTTTGTCTCCACAGACTCCGAAGTGCTCCACTCACCCTTTTCCCCTCATCAATTCTATGATTCACCTCATCCTTCATAGACCCATCTGCTGACATGTCCACTCCCAAATATCTGAATACATTCACCTCCTCCATACTCTCTCCCTCCAATCTGATATCCAATCTTTCGTCACCTACTCTTTTTGTTATCCTCATCACCTTACTCTTTCCTATATTCACTTTCAATTTTCTTCTTATACACACCCTACCAAATTCATCTACCAACCTCTGCAACTTCTCTTCAGAATCTCCCAAAAGCACAGTGTCATCAGCAAAAAGCAACTGTGACAACTCCCACTTTGTATTTGATTCTTTATCTTTTAACCCCACACCTCTTGTCAAGACCCTCGCATTCAATTCTCTTACAACCCCATCTATAAATATATTGAACAACCATGGTGACATCACACATCCTTGTCTAAGGCCCACTTTTACTGGGAAATAGTCCCCCTCCCTCCTACACACTCTAACCTGAGCTTCACTATCCTCATAAAAACTCTTCACTGCTTTCAGTAACCTACCTCCTATTCCATACACCTGCAACATCTGCCACATTGCCCCCCTATCCACCCTATCATACGCCTTTTCCAAATCCATAAATGCCACAAAAACCTCTTTACCCTTATCCAAATACTGTTCACCTATATGTTTCACTGTAAACACTTGGTCTACACACCCCTACCTTTCCTAAAGCCCCTTGTTCATCTGCTATCCTGCTTTCTGTCTTACTCTTAATTCTTTCAATAATAACTCTACCATACACTTTACCAGGTACACTCAACAGACTTATTCCCCTATAATTTTTGCACTCTTTTGTCCCCTTTGCCTTTATACAAAGGAACAATACATGCTCTCTGCCAATCCTAGGTACCTTACCCTCTTCCATACATTTATTAAATAATAGCACCAACCACTCCAAAACAATATCCCCCCCTGCTTTTAACATTTCTATCTTTATCCCATCAATCCCAGCTGCCTTACCCCCTTTCATTCTACCCACTGCCTCACGAACTTCCCCCACACTCACAACTGGCTCTTCCACACTCCTACAAGATGTTATTCCTCCTTGCCCTATACACGAAATCACAGCTTCCCTGTCTTCATCAACATTTAACAACTCCTCAAAATATTCCCTCCATCTTCCCGATACCTCTAACTCTCCTATTTTTAACTGTCATAAATGTCATATAAATTATTCTCAAGTGTTCCATTCTGTAAAAAATGTAAACAAAATGCCTGATACTAACCTGGAGGATCATGAAACAAAGATCTCACACTTTTCTCAGGAGTTTGAAACCATATTGATGCAGCTGCATTTTCTTCACCATAACCACAAAACATCTGGAGAAAAGATTATAAAAAATCCTCTATAATAAGAAAATGATATAAAAGTTTAAAGTATGAATTAAATGAATTGTTCCCAATTACTATAGTTTATTCTTGTTGTTGCTATCTTTTGCAAAATAATTTATATACAGTAGGGCCCCACTTATATGGCAGGTTAGGTTCCAGGCTCCTGCCGGAAAGCAGAACGCCATTTGTTTCCACTTATGTCAGATAATAAGTTTACACTAACATATACAGTGGTATCTCGAGTTACGATACTTTTTCGTTCGAGAATGCTGTTCAAGTGCCATTACCAAACGAATTTATCCCCATAAGGAATAATGTAAAATAGACTAGTCCTTTTACACTCCCAAAAATATACTTACAAAAGCATTTAAAAAAATAAACTTACATAAAAGGGCGATTTTGGGGACCATCGTAACTCGAGGTACCACTATTAAGTTGGCAAAACCAATAAAAAGTAAAATATACACACAATACACTCACTACTTACCTTAAAATATTTGTAGTCTTAATTAATGTAGGGTGAGAGGTGAGTAAATATATGAATATGTGAGAGATAGAGATAGAGAGAGATAGCGAGATAGAGATATATAGAGATATAGAGAGAGATATATAGAGAGAGATATAGAGAGAGAGAGATATAGAGATAGAGATATATAGAGAGAGAGAGATATAGAGATAGAGAGATATAGAGAGAGAAATATAGAGAGAGAGATATAGAGATAGAGAGATATAGAGATAAGAGAGAGAGAGAGATATAGAGAGAGAGAGAGAGATATAGAGAGAGAGAGAGAGAGATATAGAGAGAGAGAGAGATATAGAGAGAGAGATAGAGAGAGATATAGAGGAGAGAGAGATATAGAGAGAGAGAGAGAGATATAGAGAGAGATAGAGAGATATATGAGAGAGAAGAGAGAGAGAGAGAAAAGAGAGAGAAAATATAGAGAGAGAGAGAAGAGAGAGAGAGAGATATAGATAGAGAGATTAAGAGAGAGAGAGAGAGATATAGATAGAGAGATAGAGAGAGAGAGAGATATAGATAGAGAGATAGAGAGAGAGATATAGATAGAGAGATAGAGAGAGAGAGATATAGATAGAGAGATAGAGAGAAGAGAGAGATATAGAGAGAGAGAGATAGAGAGAGAGAGAGAGATATAGAGAGAGATAGAGAGAGAGATATAGAGAGAGAGAGATATAGAAGAGAGAGAGATATAAAAAGATAGAGAGAGAATAGAGAGAGAGATAAGTAGAGAGAGAGATATAGAGAGAAAGAGAGAGATATAGATAGAGAGAGATATAGAGAGAGAGAGAGAAAATGAGAATAGAGAGAGAGAATATAGAGAGAGATATAGAGAAGAGAGATAGAGAGAGAGATAGAGAGAGAGAGAGATATAGAAAAGAGAGAGTAGAGAAAAGAGAGGAGAGATATAGAGAGAAGAGTATAGAGAGAGAGATAGAGATATAAAAAGAGAGAGAGAAGAGATAGAGAGAGATATAGAGATATAGAGAGAGAGATATAGAGAGATAGAGAGAGAGAGATATAGATGAGAGAGAGATATAGAAGAGAGAGATATAGAAGAGAGAGATAGAGATAGAGAAGAGAGAGAGATATAGAGAGAGAGAAGAATAGAGAGAGATATAGAGAGAGAG